>JAMQGT020011674.1:0-52262 GCA_024447675.2 Pterophyllum scalare
GGTCTGACATGCCCGACAAGGTTGGTACAGTTAAGCTAAGACAGTCTGTCACTCTTGCAGCTCAACAAGAGTATCTTGTGTGGGGGAAGTTGCCCAGCAATGCCCATCTATCTTTTGGAAGCACTGTCATAGTGGAGCCCACCTCCTCCCGCTCAGCCCCTAGAGACATAATTGTTGGACGGGTGGTGACACCCATGTGGGGTGATCGCTGGATACCAATGAAAATCTTGAACCCAACAAAGACTCCTGTGACCCTGCGTTGCAATGCGAAGGTGGCAGATGTCTTTCCATGTCTTGCTGTTGAGGGCCTGCCCATCTCTCAGGGTGTCAGTATGCCACAGGCCAATTGGACTGCTGAAACTGTCCCAAATTCAGATTGGATTCAGACCCATCCCATTGGCTGAAGGAATGTGGTTTGGCAGATATTGACCGGGGGGGTGTGAGGTGTCAGAGGAGTGGAAGCAGCAGCTGGCTGATCTGATACTTACCTACCAGGATGTCTTTTCTAAAGACAAGTTGGATTGTGGAGAGGCCAAGGGATTCGTCCATCGCATTCACCTCACTGATGACCGCCCCTTCCTGCTTCCCTATCATCAGGTCCCTCCAGCGCACTATCACAGGCTGAGAGAGGTTCTATCGGAGATGGAAACGAAAGGCATCATCAGTAAGTCAGTCAGTGAATATGCTTCGCCGTTGGTCCTTGTCTGGAAGAAGTCAGGTGACTTGAGGATCTGCACTGACTTTCGCTGGCTCAATGCCAAAACTGTCACGGATGCCCACCCATTGCCCTATCAGGCTGATTGCCTTGCTGCCCTTGGTGGGAACGCCTTCTTCAGCACTATGGATCTCAAATCGGGGTTCTACAAACTTCCCCTCCATGAGTCTGACAGACGGTACACATCCTTCACAACACCTTTGGGCCTGTACGAATTTCCCAGGGTCTGTGCAACAGTCCGGCATCCTTTATGAGGATGATGATCAGTGTGTTTGGTGACTTGAACTTTTGTTGGATTTTGGGTGCTTTTTTTGGGTGCTTTTTTTTGTGTTTTGGGTGCTGTCCTGTCCCAGGTGCCTGCTGGTGAGGAGAGAGCAAGGCCAATTGCTTTTGCCAGCAAATCTCTCTCCCGAAGCCAAGCAAATTATCCTGCTCACAGGCTAGAGTTCTTAGCCCTTAAGTGGGCTGTCTGTGACAAATTCAGTCACTGATTTAAGGGTCACAGGTTAACTGTGTGGTCTGATAATAACCCTCTGATGTACATCCTGACAAAACCTAAACGTGATGCTTGTGAGCAGGGTTGGGTCTCCAAACTGGCCCCTTATTGCTTTGAGATCAAACACATTCCCAGACGTCTGAATGTGGTGGCGGATGCTCTCAGCAGGGACCCCTTTGTGAAGCCTCTGCGGGACCGGCTGTTGTGCGTCCCTTACTCTGAGCTGCTGGAACTAATAATAATAATGCCTTACTCTTATATAGCACTTTTCAAGACACCCAAAGACGCATGATGTCAGTGACGAACAAGTGCAGGAAACTTTCCGCTTCACTTGCCAGCCACAGTCAATAGGGGGCCCCTCCACCTCTGCTGCAGTTGATGGCTCACTGTCTGAGGATGATGTCTCCTCCCTTCTCTCCTCATTTGAAGAGTAGGACACGGCTTCGAGACAACGAGCAGCCTCCTTTGTTGACCACCTCACCCCCTTGGAACCTGCTGGTCAGGATATGTGGCCTTTTTTGTCTCTCACTGATCTTCAGGCACACCAACAGAAGGATCCAGTAATCTCGAGAGTTGCTCACTATGTTGAGAGAAAGCGCAGGCCCTCCAGACGGGAACGTTGTAATGTGAGTCAGCCAACCCTGAAGGTCTTGAAGCAGTGGGACAAGTTGACACTCATGGGTGGGATTCTCTACTGGGTCAAAAAGGACTCTTTAACCAAACACAAGAGGTTTCAGTTTGTTGTGCCTGAGTCTCTGAAGGCTGATGCATTATCCGGTGTTCATGATCATGCTGGTCACCAGGGTCAGCCCCGCATACTCTCTCTGGCTCGTCAGCGCTTCCTCTGCTCTGCTATGGAGAAAGATGTGCGAGATCATGTGAAGAGCTGTCAAAGATGTGTCCTCAGTAAAACTCCTTAACCTTCTGCCAGAGCCCCACTGGAAAACATCAAGACCTCTGCTCCTTTGGAACTTGTGTGTGTGGACTTTTGGTCTGCAGAGGACAGCAACAACAGGTCGGTAGATGTTCTAGTTGTCACGGACCATTTTACCAAGTTGGCTCATGCCTTTCCCTGTCGAGACCAGACCGCAAAAGGGATTGCCAAGAAGCTGTGGGACAATGTTTTTTGCAATTATGGCTTTCCCCAGCGCTTGCACTCTGACCAGGGAGCGAGTTTTGAAAGCGAGCTTATTGCCAAGCTCTTGAAGTTGTCAGGGGTTGATAAATCGCATACCTCTGCCATACCACCCTATGGGGAACGGCAATACAGAAAAGTTTAACCGAACCCTGGGCAACATGTTGAGAGCACTGCCACCTTGCTCCAAACAGAGATGGCCACAGATGATCCACACAATGACTTTCATCTATAACTGCACCATTCACGAGACCACTGGATTTGCACCTTTCTATCTGATGTTTGGGAGAGTTCCTAGGTTGCCAGTTGACCTAATGTTCACGAATGTACTCCGTGATGAGACTGTGGGTGACTACAATGCTTATGCTAAGTCTCTTTTGGGAGACCTGCACTGGGCAATGACTCTGGCTCAAAAGAACTGCACAGCTGAGCAAAAACATCAATGTGACCAGTACAACAAAAGGGTCAAAGGTCTGCCTCTCTCACTTGGCGATAAGGTGCTGCTGGCGAACAAAGCTGCCCGAGGGAAACGGAAGCTTTTTGACTAGTGGGAGCCGGTTGTCTATACTGTGGTGGCTTCAAAGCCTGCTTTGCACATCTATCGGATCAGGGATCAGGATGGGCACGAACGGGTAGTCCACCGCAATCTGCTGCTACAGGTCAACTTCTTGCCCCTGAGTGGAGTTCCGGATGGTGATGAAGGAGGTATGCCCTCGCCTGCCTGTAGTGGGAGCAATGCCTCTCCATCCGACTGGAACGTGGCTGAGACGTCTGGATTGAACACTGCTGCAGCAACAGCTGAACCTTCCCTGGCTGGTTCTCTCGGGGGTTAGAGAATGGGATGATGGCTGAACTGCCGCTTGGGTCAGTGAGCAGTCATCTTTAGATGAACCACTTGGTTTGAACGGTCCATCTCCTCCTTTCGCTGTGGTCGCCCCAGCTCCGGTTGACCCTGCTGCTACTGTAGAATCTGCCATCTGTTGCCCCTGCCCCCCTGCAGCAACCGTTGCATGTCTACCATGGTCCTCCTCGGGGACTTGATGCGATAGATCCGACTCACCTCAAGTTTTGGCAGGGCTATTTGACCAGTTTGCGCTTAATTGAGTCCATGACACAACTTGAGTCTGTTCTGGGAGTGGAACCGAGTTCTACTACTGTTCTTCATGTGTAAACGCTAAAGTTGCATATCTAACAATTTATTTATTTTTTGTTGTTGTTTTTGTTTCATGGCATACTACATGACTTTTCATGTATTGCATTGTTGATGTACTGCTATTTGTACATCTTTGTCTCATTCGCCCTTTTTGTCTGGCATGAGGATGTGTGGTGTATGAGGCACCGCACGTTACTTTTGGAGCACTAACGGTTTTAGCTGGGCGCCAAGCAAGCCTTTAGTTCTCCTATCCTTTGAATAGGAAACTGTTTATGTTGATTTTCTCTGCCTGAAGATTGTGTTTTTATTTGTCATGCTGGGTATAGTGTGTTGTACAACCCGTAATGGTTGGCTTTTCTTGAGCGTGGTTGGAGTGGGGGAGTAGCACGCCATGTTATGCCTCGTTTTCCCTGGACTTGGGACGTAACAGTAAAGTTTACGGTCACATTGCTGCCAGGTTTGCATCATGGCTTCCATTCTTTGGACTTGTGATAGAAACCAACAACGCATGGAGTGAATAAACTACATCTGTTATAAACAGCAGAGATTTGCTAATTTCACCAGTGATGCACTCAAAGCTGGAGGGGAACAAACGTCGTCTACATGCTGTATGTTCACTCCTAACGATGCTGCAGCTGATGGCTCACCAGAGTGGAAACACTGAGCGATGAGCTTAAAGAGAACGCTGGCACTGAAGGTTTCATGTTTAAGCGGTTTGACAGAGTTTTGGGAAAGTGGAAGGAGTCCCTGTAGCTTTGGTGGGGCTGCTGCCATCCCTACTGTGTTAGAGGCCTGAGTGTCAGTCTGTCTCACACCAAAGGACTTTACTGAACAACTTGATCTGAATCCTGTTCCTGATTGGATACCTCCCGATGATGATTATGATGAAAACTTCTCAGACAGGAATCAAAATCAAGACTTTTGTAAATTTTTGAGTTTCCCTTTACAGTTTGCATCCACTGGCATGTCTATGTTCTGCTAACCAGCTAATGCTAATTCACCTTCCAAATTATGATGTTTATTAAACCGCAGGTGTGTATTATTACTATTAATACTAATTCTTGCATACAAATTTTATGAATGATGAAGCATAATCAGGGTGGAATTATAGTAGAGAGTGAGTGTTTTAGCTGCTTATCTAACTAACTGTAAGCTGTGTTCGAGGTCATGAAGCACTTTGTGTGTTTGTTATCAGACAGCTGCCTCCATGACTGTGAGGAGAAAACTCCTGTTCATGTTTCAAAACTCTTTGTTCACAACATCAGGCATCTGTACGTGTTACAGGTACCGGGTCACGGCGAGAAGCGGCTTGTCGTCTCCGATTCCTTCTCAGCTATATTTATTAACACATCACATTATCAACTGTTAACACTGTCCATTTTAGATCAGCATTACCTTGCTGTACACACACATATATAATGTCTCTTTAGACATGTTTCAGTGTCCATAAATCACATAGCTTCATCAAACATTAACTTTTTGTCACAATATCTCCTTCATGTCTGTTTCCCATATCACAGATTAACACTCTGGTTAGTACTGTACTTTAAATGTACCTTTAGAAAAATACCATGAGGTATTCCTGGACTCCATGTTAAACAGTAGCATGTCAATAAACACAAACTTTTAAACATATTGATTAATGTATACATTTTAGTCCTATTACTTCTCCCTTTAACCATTTCTCTTATCAGTTTTTAATCTACTTAAACTAGTACAAACATATAAACATGAAACACATTAAAAACTTTGCCACTTAATACAAAAGACAGCGAGAATGAAAGAGCATTAGCTCACACAGGCTTTCAGTGGTTAGCTACCTGCTAGCAAAATGGCGCACACCGCGGCCACTTTCACTCTCGGTGAGTGTCGGATCTCATAAACCAAGAATAACGCTCATTAACACCTTCGTTCTGAACTCAACTTCATCTACAAACATTAACTCACAGTTACAAACATTTTCCTTATAGTTTCATGCACTACATACCTGAAATAATGAACAACAAAAGGATGACACAGGAGAGGCGGCTTGTCGTCTCTGATTCCTCCTCAGCTATGAGGGGAATGCACGAGCTCCCAGCATACCACCATCTCACAGTGCCTCCTACTGGTGGGAGCGGAGTAAGTGCATACACACTCAATATTTAAAACAGTGTGAACCAAATATAAATACAAACATAATATGTCTGCCATAGGACATTATAGAACTTACTCAAATGCTTACTCACATACACATGTGAACACACACTTGTGGGCTTCACATACGTGGCCCTAAATACTCTGTGTATCTCTGCCGTGATGATGACACGTGAAGTTCCTCATGTAGACCTCCATCTCCTGAGGTGGAGTTTATCACAGCTGTTGCTCCAACCATCACAGTCAGCAGTGATGAAGCTGCTGCTTTGGTTTTCATCAGGTGAAAACTCCAGGGATCTCAGGCTTTGCAGCACCGCGATGACACTGAGGAGACACAAAACACACAGTCGAGCTCTCGTGCTCCAACCAAACATCCTGAAAGAATGTGGAGGTTGTAAAGAGTCCAGCTTATGAGCCTCAGGCTGTTACTCTCAGCGCCCCACCGGTGTGACGAGGGTTCCTCTGAAGCACCTCCGTCTTCTTGCCTGGACTTTCCTCCTTGGCAGGAAGAACTCAGTGCAAATGAAGGTGTAGACTTAATTAAGCCAAAGGTGCCTGATTATAATACAAGTTAAGAAGAAGATGGATGGAGTCATTTTCTGCTTCTTTAGTCCAACTCACCTACTCTGTTGGTGTGAGGTCCTTACAGTGATCCACAGCAGCTAACAGTACCTCAGTCTGAGCATAAGCTGAGCTACGCCCAATGAGATTAATCATAATAAGCTCGTTAACATGTTTTTAGTTTCTGCTGCTGGAATATTCTGGATGTTTCTACGTGGCTGGGGCTGAGGGAGAAGGTGTCCACAGAGAGGTCACTGTTTCAGAAACCATTTAGATTTTTTCACTCACTTTGTGATCGTTGTTAGCCACATGTTCTACAGATGTGTGTCTCTTCTGTTTCAGAGGGAATATTGGAGTTCTCACCTGTGAGTTCTCACCTGTCTCAATGAGGCCTGTTTCACCCACACACTCACACACAGGTGTTTTTCAGCTTCAGGTTTCCTGTATGATGATTTGGGGATTTTTTGAGCGGTCCTGTCCTGTCTGTGCTCCAAACGTTTTGCATAATTGTGTAGCTGCCGTACAACAGCACGTTGTGTTTTTCAGGAACTAGTTCAGCAGTTCTTCTCACAGTTGATGAAATCATCTAAATAATCCTGATGTGTTTGAGTCCTCGAGTCCTCTTCATTACAGTTTTTACCCACGGTCCCAAACACCGTCTCCTTTGTGTGCTCCAACCAGTCAGACATGTGGAGATGGTCCATGCAAATCAGAACGTTTTCCAAGCATATTTGTTCCCATCTGAACTCCTGCTGCACGCTGCTGCTTGTTTTTATCTTTCCAAAATATTTTATTATATATCGTTGATCGTAATTTATCACATTCTTTTGTTTGAACTAATAATTTGTGTCTTCCTCCAGGAGACTGTGATCATTGTCCTTGCTATTATAAGCAGGTCTCTCAGCGGGTATCTGCATCCCCTGTCTGCCAGATCCTCAGTAATACCCTGAGTATGTATAGGGTCGGGTGTAGGTGTAGTTCAGTCCCGCAGATTTTCCTCGTTTCCTTCTGCACATTTTCCCAAAAGTCTGCAATCTTTGTTCAATCCCAGAATATTTGAGTGAAGTCACGCGCTGCCCCACAGTTCCTCCAGCATAAATGAGATGTTTTACTATATTTCGAGGTGACAGTCGGGGTGTTACAGCACAGCTTCACTTTCCTTTCAAACTCTCTCCATGTTGGGCTGTTAGTTAGTTTCTGCCCAGCTCTGAGAGTTTCCTCCCAATCGTCATCTGTTATGATTACATCGGCCTCCAATTCCCATTTTTCTTTATCCTCCAGTCTGTCGACCTTGGCCTCACCTTGTAGTGCCTTATATATTTTGGAGGTCAAGCCTTTCTTGGAATCCGCCTCTTTATCAGACATGAATATCTCTTCCACTTTGCTTCCATGAATATTTGATCCTATCCCAGCTGTCACTGGGTGAGCTGGGAAGGGGAAATATACCTGTGGAATTTTTCATTTCCTCATCTGATCTGTAGCACCTGATCAGGAAGGCGTTCTCATCTCTGTGGATCACAGTTCTAAAGCAAACAGTGTACCTATACCAGGACTCTGATCCACCATCAGCTCAGCTCTTCACTCAAAACCAGGACCAACACCATGCTCAGCTCCGGACTCAGCAGCACACTGTGTGAGTACCACACCCTGACCATCTTTCATATACAGTCTGAATGAAATCAGTGGCAAAATGAAGTCAAACTGTGCTGTACTTTGACATGTTTTAATAGAGCGATTAATCTAACATCCTCAACTAATGTTTCCATTAACTTAGCAGGACACCGAGGCTTTCTAGTCTTGCTTTACAAAGAGTTTCTAAAGCCTCCTGAAAGGAATTCATGGGTAATAATTAATAATAGAAACACTGTACTATACTGTACTGACAAGATTTACATGCTTCAACTTTCTTATAAAAGACACCAGAAGAAAAACTGTTAGTTTAAACATTCTTTATAATTTTATAACAATTTAAGTCTTCATGAGTTTGGAGTTTTTAAAACTGTTTAAAAAGTTTTTTCCCAGCATACACATGCTGTAAATGTTTTTCTCCTTTTGGTCTTCATTAATTTTCTTGTTATACTTTGAGATGAATGAAACAGCATGTGAAACACTGCTGAGGTAGATTTAACCTGAGGATGAATGGAACACACAGTCTGAGGTTTCTCTTTGTCTCTTTCAGTGCTGGGAGCCTTTTTACTCATGACTGCAGGTAAATTCATGTTTCAGTGCTTCTTATGTTTCTTCAGGCTTTCTGTTAAACCTTAACTTCCATCTTGATCCAGACTAATCACCTGGACATTTTTAAATATCTCTCAGGGTTTCTTTCTCTTGTTCATTCTTCCTTGTTGCTGAGGGTCATTATAAAGCTCTCTGGCGGCCTGGACGACACTCTCCTCAGATCCCTGAAGGCTCTGGATGTTGTTTTCCTCACTGTTCCCGCGCACAGCTTCCTCTGCTCTTTCCTGTCTCCGAGCGAACTTAGCAGGAGCCCCTCCCTCTCTGGTGTTTCTGTACTCACTGCATGGTGTGTCCGTGGCCCCTCCCCTCCTGCTCAGTGTAGATGCACAGATGCTCCTATCTTAACCAATCACGTGTGGCTTCTACAAATTAAAAAAAAAAGAAAACGAACAAAAAGAAAAAGAAACGACTCACCATCAGGAGCTGGCTCTCAGAGTCGGGTCGTTCAGTTCAGGAGGCCACAGAAGTCGTTCACAGCACACCCACGCCCCTCTGCTGTTTTGTGCTAGTCGGTTGTTGTGCAGCTGTAGTGAGAGCTCGGTTTGTGTCGCTGACAAGAAGTCAGACTTGTTGCCAGTGGGTGTTACACTCCACCCTTTCTAACTGATGTGGGTCATAATGTTCATGGACAGAATATCTTGCTGCAGCCAAGGAGCAGAGAGTAGTTGTGTAATCAGTGTCCAATTATTAATTTTTCATAAACTCATGCAAAGCAGCATCATATCAGTTTTTTTGCTGACTAGTATTGCAACCTTAATTATCTTCCGGAGGTGCAGATGATTAGTATAAAATGCAGATAAACATAAACACTGCTATAACTAAATAAATGATCACTTTTTAACCAGAGTTCAGCATCAAGCCAGTTAAACTTCTGGGATATTGATGTGGTCAGGTGAGCATCAGAGGGGGGTGTTAATCAGTTTCAGCTTCTTTGGTTTTCATGAAATTACCAACAGGTGCACTAGAGGGGCAACAATCAGACAACCCCACACAGGAATGGCTTTACAGGTGGAGGACACTCACATTTTTCCTCCTCATCTTTTCTAACTGTTTACCTCTAGTTTTCCATTTGGCTAGGGTCAGTGTTACTACTGGTACCTTATGGAGATCTGATCATCTTCACTTATTGGGACATGGAATGTCACCTCTCTGGTGGGGAAGGAGCCTGAGCTAGTGCATAAGGTTGAGAAGATACCGGCTAGATATATTCAGGCTCACCTCAATGCATGGCCCGGGCTCTGAAACCAGCCTCCTGGAGAGGGGCTGGACTCTGTTCCTGTTCAGATTTGCCATCGGTGAGAGGCAGCGAGCTGGGGTGGGTATTCTTGTATGCCCTCAGTTTTCACTGGTGGATGAGAGGGTTGCTTTCCTGCACATAGGAATGGGTCCTGACTGTTGTTTATAATTATGTGCCAAATGATAGTTCAGCGTACCCACCCTTCTTGGAGTCACTGGGTGGGGGTGCTCAAGGGTGCCCCATCCAGTGACTCCATGATACTACTGGGAGACTCCAGTGCTTATGTGGGCAATGAGACCTGGAGGGGCACAACTGGGAAGAATGGCCTGCTTGATCTGAACGTGAGTGGTGCAAAGTTGAACATCACGTGACGTGCTTGACAAGCTGGCTGCTTAGGAGCTGTTACCCTCATACCTTATTCTGCATATATATTACACAAGGAGCCCAGTATTCATCATCATCATATATCTGGTAATACCTCTGTGCTATTGGCAACATGTCAAAGACGACCAGAAACTCAGTCTAACCCAATGCTGTTGGGGGAGGCAGTAAAAGTGGTGAGGTGGCTATTGCTTACCCAGTTAATTTACCTCATGATCAAGCTAACCAGGCCTCGCCCTTTGAAACTACAAATGTGGCAGCTTTGGGGGTACCTTGTGAGGTAGCGAGGCAACTGGCTGAACTTACAGCCCTTATTGCTGAGAAGTCTGAAAGCAACGACAAGAAACTTGAAGAGATATGAAATACAACGAATGCAACTGAGAGGAGAATTGTTGACATTGTTAGCCGGATTACTGAAGTGGAAGACCACCTGTGTTTTTAGTGGAGGCACACCTCCTCTAAAAAACAAGAGGCAAACCCCCTGGCCTCCAGCGCCAAAGCAGAAATACTGACACAGAAGATCGAAGACATGGAAAACAGAGAGTGCAGAAATATTTCGCTAAAGCTGGGTATCATCTGTATAACAATGAAAACTGATGCAGTGCCCTCTACTTTTGAGTACATACAATGAATCATTTAAGAGTAAAATGCTACCATCCACACTTTAAGAAGCTATCATTACTCTCATCCTGAAGAAAGATAAAGAGCCCTCAGATTGTAAAAATTATCGATCTTTAAGTCTAACATCATATAATAGCAAAATATTATCAAAATTCTTCTTTTTATGTGAGATCTGGCCAATTCCCTTACCACCATGCTCTCTTTAATTAATACATTTTCAGATACTTTGGGTTATAAAGTGAAATGACAAACTCAGAGGTCTTCCCACTCACTGCTTACTGCCCTAAAAACACATTTCCAATTGGTATGTTTTCATGGCCCAAGAGTGGTATCAAATAACTGGGAATAACTTTTCCACCGCAATTAGCTGACTTGATTAAGATTAATTTCGAACTATTAATAGAAAGAATGAGGGTGGATGTAGAGCATGGGGGAGGGTAAATGTTATCAAAATGATCTGTACTCCCAAATTTAACTACTTTCTAGGCTCTACTGATACTTGTTCCTATAACATATTTAAACAGTTTGATAAGCTTTGTAACGTATTCATTTGGAATAAAAAAAGTCTGCAAAGACCGGTAGGCAACGGAGGCTTGGGGATGCCTAGTTTACTCTACTATCATGCCTTTTCTCTCAGGCATTTGGCACATTGGTTTTTCCCCCTGAGAGTGCGCCACCATGGTTCGCTATTGAGACTGTAGCTTGTCTGCCATTTTCCCTGTCTAGCTGTCAGCTAATCTTGATCCTCACAATCAGCCCCACCCGGTTTTGTCTCATATGAAAGGGTTGTGGAAAAAAATATCTCACATTTTAAAATTTGACCCACATCTTAATAAATCTGCAGGTGTTTGGCATAATCCTAAACTCCGCATACTAGGGCTGGTCGATATATTGAGTTTTGAAAAATATCAATATATTTTCATATGCGATATAAGATGAGATAATATCGTTTATATTGCTATAGTATATGTCACGTTCAGTTGGTGACCTTTATTCCAAAAGCGTCTAGCGACAAATTTATCGACTTTTTCCTGTAATGGTGACAACTTTTTGAAAATTTTGGAAACCTAAAATCCTCCGCTGTAGTCGTGTTTTGTGTACATACAGCCTTCGTATTGCGTCCGTTCATACGCTGTGACATCGCCTGGACCCCCAAGAGTCCCTGGATGCAGGCAAGAGGGCACCACCATACCGCAGCTCCACAGCAGAAGTTGGTTTGTACCATATATCATGTGACCTTAATAACAAAAGTGGGTCTTTTTCGTGTGCTCGCAGACGCCGCATTGAGCGGGTGGGCCCGTTGCTGCAACACATATGTCTATGGATTTACTGAGATGGCTGTTCATTCAGTCTGTCACAGTACTGAATGTACAGGAGAGCACACAGGAGGAAGCACTTTTCAGTGTAGTAGACTTCACCAGACTGGCTTTTTAAAGAATAAGTCAGCCTTTTGCTATTTTTGCTCTGTTATTTTTGCTGTATCTTTTCTATTTACATTTTATTAGCAGAGCTTTGAGTCTTTTTTTTTCTATAATATAAAAGTTCTATAAAAAAAGCATTAATTTATTTGAGTTGCATTATTATTTAAATATGCCAATAGTTTATTTTTGAGCAATTTCTCATGTACATCCACAGCTGAACGTTAATAATGTGTCTGTGTGACATTTAGGACATCTAGCTTTGACTCAAAGTGCCTTTTTTGTTTATACATTTTGGGAAGAAAAAATATTGAAATACATATCTGTAGTGTTTCTGGTGATTATAAGGTGACAACCGTGGTAATAATATAAGGTAGACTTTATTATCGACAGCAGCTCTCACATACAGGGGTTGGACAATGAAACACCTGGTTTAGACCACAATAATTTATTAGTATGGTGTAGGGCCTCCTTTTGCAGCCAATACAGTGTCAATTTGTCTTGGGAATGACATATACAAGTCCTGCACAGTGGTCAGAGGGATTTTAAGCCATTCTTCCTGCAGGATAGTGGCCAGGTCACGATGTGTCTGGTGTCTGACCATCTGTTGAAGGTCCTGCTCAGTCTGAGCCACCTTTGGACCATGCCAGGTCAACCAAGGGTCTCCATTGCAGCCAATGTCACCTGAGGGTCCCTGCCAATTTGTCCAAAATGTCTTGTCAATTGTGGCTGGCTGCCATGTTGCCTGAGGGTCTTCGATACCAGCGCTGACCACCAAGGCACTTTCATGTCTGTCGCTGGCTACTCGGTTGACCCTCTGAAATGCTTTTTCACTGCCACTGGCCCCGCAGCCGACCCCTGGAGTACCTTTGTCACCGCATATTGGCCTTGCGGCTGACCCCTGAACTGCTTTGTCACTGCCCCCATGGCCCCATGGCCGACCCCCGGAGCACGTGCATCACCGCCGCTGGCCCCGAAGCCCAATGGACGAACCCTGAACTGCTTTGTTGCCATCACTGGCCTTGAGCTCGACCCCCGGAGCACTTTCATCCCACGGCCGACCCAAAGTGCTTCATCACCACCCTTGGTCCTGCAGTCAACCCTGTGGACAACCCCCAGAGCACCTTCGTCTTCACCGCTGACACCATGGCTGGCCCCCTGAGCGCCTTCGTCTTCGCTGCTGGCCATGCGGCCCGGCCCCCTGAATGTTTTTTTTCTTCACCACTTATCACGTGGCCAGTCTTTGGTAGCCTTTTGGATTGTGAACATTGTATTCAGTTCTCCCTCTTGTTATGTGAATTACTTGCAGAAAGCTTTTGTTATTTTTGGCTGATACCCTGCCAGGCATTTTGTTGTGTTTCTTTATTTTTGGAAAATTCCAGAAATAAAAGCTGTTTTTTGAGTTTCATCCTACTTACCGAGTCAGCCAGACAGATTTCTTTGACACAGGCAAGTCAAAGTGGGTCACTCACTCAATCTTAATGTTTTCATAGTGCAGAGAAGCTGCTCTCATTCTAAGTCATTGAGTACAGTTTGCTAACCCATCAGTTATGTCTATTACAATCACTGCAACTTTGGACAGCAACATCTGAGCTCACCTGTTTTTCAACACATTCAACATTGCTGGTCGTTGATGAGCACCCTTTTATGTTACATGGATGCATGATTTAATGTTTCAACTTAAAACTGACTTAGTTTCTTCATGTTTTCTTGATGAAAGGTAGTTTAATAATGCTCGGACTGCTCCATAGTCAAAGCCGGATGCCATTCATTTGCGCCCAAGAGATTGGAAAGATTAATTGGCTGCAAATTCATTATTTTTTGGGCTATTGATGTGGTTTAGATCTCAAGTACAGCTAGAGATGTGCAAGTCATATGTTTCACTTTCATTTCAGCAGCCGATGTGACTTCGACTTACAATGTGACCCCCATATCCAAAGGGAGAGTGATCACCTTTGACAGCTTCATTGTTCATCGCCTGAGCTGTGGTAAGATGGACAAAGACTGTAAGTAAAAGCTGGATGCACAGTGGAGCCAAAAGTATTTGGACAGTGACTCTTTCTGTAGTTGTGCCTCTGTTCACTTGTCATAAGGAGTGTGGATGTGGACCCAGATGCAGGTTCGAAAACAGAGTTAAATAATAGAAACAAACCTTTATTTAGCAGAAAGCCCAGTGGCAGCCACAAACAGACTTTTACAGGAGTGCTTAAGTTCAGTTCTCATTGGTATGTCCAGCACAATTTGTTTCCGACTTTGGCACAGTGTCTACATTATGTTCCTAAAGATTTGATGTCCGTTGCTCAGTCCCACGTTTGTTTAACGACTGGAATCAATCAGGTGAAATTTTCCAAGTAGTGTTTCCATGTGAGGAGGGGCTCATTCTATGTGACTGCCATTATGGAGCTCCTTAAACTGATAATAATGACTTAAGTCTGCCAAGTGGCATTTCTGTGTGGATGGTATTTAGGTTATTATATGATAACTCATGGAATTTACAGTAGTTTACATCCTATTCTAATAAGATGGCAGCATTTAATTGTGTTTCCCTGTTACAGACTAACTGCTCAGAGCTCAGTAAATACAGCTGGAATACAAGCCAGCAAGGGAAGAATTGCCTCTCCTCTTTTTCCCGTTTCCTGACCGATACATCATCTCAGTGCACTCTGACACCAAAGAATTGGCCCGACTCCTTTTCCTCCCCCAAAATGTCATGACAAACCTTAAATAGACACACGAGGAAATCAGAGGAAGTGGACACAGGAGTGTGACACATGAGACACAACTGAAACAAATGAAACAAGACAAGGAAGTAGAACTGAATGAAAGGCACAGAACACTAAAAATAATACAGGAAGTAACTAAACATTAACAGGGCGACAGAGACATAATTAACATTACATTTAAGGTTTAATATTTGCTTGTGTCTGTGTGTGTCTAACAGAGCATGGAGTGATTATTGTGGAGTCGGCTCAGAATGGCACTCTGGACATCATCAAGAAAAGGTGAACACTGCTGGGTAGTTTAACTTTGATCAATAAGCAGTCAAATATTTTTTTAATTTTTTATTTTTTTATTTTTATTTTTTTAAGCTGTCGTGTCCGGCAGTTTTTGCAATCATAATGATGATCCGAATGTGCTGATGTACCAGACATATTTGCTTTTACAAAAACAGCTCTATAAGTTTCCTATAGGCTATTCTTGTTAATGTTTGTATTTTTATTTATTTATTTATTTTATTTAGTTATTTATGCCAGAGCTGACAGGCAATAAGGAAGGGGATAGGAAAGAGTGGAAAAAAAAGAAAAATAATAAAATAAAATAATATTTTTAAAAAAGAGGGGGAGTAGAGAAGCAAAGGGGAGACAGGGAAAAAAGATAATCGAAAAAAGTAGATATACATACATACACATATTTACATATTTATGCATACACACACACACAATCTTGCTGTTTGCAGTAATGTGTGTGTGTATGCTTCTCTGTCATGGAATGCACTCAATAATGAGGGTAAGAAACTGCAACCATGCCCCCCACGATCCAGAGGTGAGTAGGGAAGGACCCAAGGGACCCGG
Source organism: Pterophyllum scalare (assembly GCA_024447675.2). Taxonomy (NCBI): domain Eukaryota; kingdom Metazoa; phylum Chordata; class Actinopteri; order Cichliformes; family Cichlidae; genus Pterophyllum; species Pterophyllum scalare. The sequence goes on from JAMQGT020011674.1 coordinate 15,664, forward strand.
ACCATCCACAGCCCACTAGGAGCTCAGAAGACCCGAGGCTGCACATCCTGATGGCAACCGTGCGTCACCCCAGAGGAAGGGGGGGGCAGACAGAGCACCCACAGCCAAAGGGCAAGAGTCCAGAGAGCCAGAGGCAATGAGCAGCCCAACCCCCCCCGCTCCCCCCGCAGGTCGACAACCCCAGCAGGAGCTGAGCCTGCAGCCCCCGAGGCCCCAAGCGCCCGAGAATGGCCCGACACCCGGCAGAGCCCCCAATGCCAAGGCGGTCCAAGCCACCCCCAGGCCACAGCCACCAAGGGAGCGGGTCAAAAACCACGCCAAGACACCCAGCCACACATCCCGGGACCCATGGGCACCCACACCCCTGGGGCGGCAGTGACGATCAGCAGGGAGCAGCGTGGAGGGGTACGGAGGGGTACCTCTGGCCCCTCCACAACTGTGTCCCACAGGTGCCAAGGCAAGCCACAGACCCAGGCCCAACTGTCCATACACACACGCACATGCACACAAGTGCACCAGACTCAAGGGGGCACAGACCCCCCTAGCGCAGGGAGGGGCTCAGCCAGAGAAACGGGCAACCCTGGGCACCAGGGCCCCAGGCCCAGCACCCTGGCCCCACAGAGGAGACCAACCACCCGGACGGGGCTAGCACCCACCACCATGGGCCCCCCAGGTCCACACCCCAAGACCATAAAAGCATCCGTCCAAGCACAAAACGGAAGCCACTGTCTTCAGTCCAAGAGCCATCAGACACCCGAATCACCCAACACTTCCCAATCCAACCCACCCCCAGCCACCTACTGGGTACACCGTGAGACAAGACTACAGCCGGTCACCCCCATCATGTGATAGAGCTAATGAGTGGGGACCCGAGAGTTTCAAATTTGGCCAACTGGTTTTTAGAGGTGACAGACATTCTTTCCAGACTAATGTGGTCTAAAAGTAGATGCCTGAAATGAGTAATACATAAATCATTTTTTGATTTCCAGTTCATGAGGATAGTTTTCTTAGTGATACATAAGGCAGTAAGAACTAGTGTGTGATATATTTGTTTCCATGTGTAATTCACTTACATCACCTAAAACACACAGTTTTGGTGAAGCTGAGATATTGCAATTAAACCATGTGGATAAGTCTTCACATATCATCTGCCAGAACCTCTGAACAGGTGTACAAGACCATATAGCATGCATATAGTTCTCAGCATGATTACCTGAACAGTGGGTGCATATATTTGTGTCTCTGAGGCCCATTTGGAACATCCTGTGTCCTCTATAGAGTATTCTATGGAGACATTTGTATTGTATGAGTTGTAAATTTGGACTTTTAGTCATTTTGAAAGTGTTTAAACATATCTGTGTCCAGAAGTTTTCATCTGGGTTGATGGAAAGATCTCACTCCCATTTTGCAGCTGGGAGGGAGATTGAATCATTAATTTTTAATAATAACTTATATATTTTTGATAACAATTTAGGAGTAAAGATTTAGAAATTCTGTTACTAATAGAGGGATTTCTAATTTTAGATTATTTAAATTAAACCTTGCCTGTATGATGGACCTCAATTGCTGATATTCAAGAAATTTTCTGTTGTTAATTCCATATTTTGAAATAAGTTCTTCAAATGAAATTAAGGTCCAATGGTGAATAATATGTTCTAAATTCTTTATTCCTTTCTCTTGCCATGCTGAAAAATGTAGTACTTTATTTTTCTGACATATATCTGGATTGTTCCAAATTGGTGTCAGTTTACATGGAATCAGTGAAGACTTGGTTATCTTTAAAAATTCCCACCAGGCTGTCAGAGAGGTGTTTATGTTAAGGCTTTTAAAGCAGTTTTGACATTTAATACTGGAGCTAATGAAAGGTAAGTCAGAGATTTTCACTTTTCCACAGAGTGTTTGTTCTAGATCCAGCCACGGGCTGTGATTTGATCCACCTTGAAAACATACAGCTTAGAAGTCTAGTTGGCTAAGAAGTTTGGAAGTTACTAGACCACCATTGCGAGTTCTTAGCATTTATAGGTAGAGAGTCTTCCAACTTAGTGTTGAGATTCTATTCTCCCTACTGTTTTTAGTTTAGAGGAATATGCATTCAGCCGCACCAAGTTTCTTGACAGCATGGCAGAAGAACTTAATAGCTAGATAAATCATAATGTTTCCTGACTGTAGTGAGGTAGTTCGTGGTGTTCATGAGAACACTTGGACAACTTTAGAGGTCTAATAGCTTGTGTGATGTGTATCTAACCGAGTGTGGAGTGATGAGTAGATCTGATATAGATGGAGGACTTATCTATAAGTGTTATTGTCTTCAGAAGAGAAGCAGTCAAATATTTGATTGAAAGAGTTTATTAGAAACAACTGCAGGTCAGATGGTTATCTGAAAGTCAGTATCTGAAGTTATTAATTGATCACATTAATGAAGCTCAAATCCAGGTTTGTGTCTCCCTGCAGCTGTGACGGCAACAAAGTGTGTGACATAAATCCGAACATCACCTCTGAGCCCGGCATCTGCAAATTCCTGCACACCACCTACGGCTGCTTCCCAGCAAGTCTGTGATTATCAACTAATAATCAATGAAACGTGTCAATGAATTATGACAGTTTCTAATGTGATTGATGTTTCTTTGTCAGACCGCACTGTAGCATGTGAAGGATCTCAGGCAAACCTTCAGTGTGGTGAGATTTGTCCCCCCAGTTTTGTGTAACTTTAGTGGATTGAGCAAATACAGGCATGGTTACAGTTTATGATCTCTTCCTCAGATGAAGGACAGGTTATAGTCGTCTACAGGGCTGATTATGGACGCCGTGACAACACCACCTGCTCTGATGGATATTCGTTCTCTCAGCTCCTAAATGTTCAGTGCTCGAGTCCCAACAGCACAGAATATATAGTGAACAGGTACAGATGCTGACTCTCTTTCTTCAGATGACTCGGCGTATTTCAAGGCTCTGCTGACTCACCTTTTACCTGCATTCACAGCTGTAACTGGCAAAACAACTGCACTGTTGCAGCAAATAACTGAGTGTTTGGAGACCCCTGTGATGGGACCTCCAAGTACCTGGAGGTGGTTTATGACTGTCAGGGTAAGTCGTTTAAATGATAAACACACAGCTTCTAAAAGAGCCCAACTTTTAGACTGTGGGAATTCAAACATTTACTTTTTGTTGTGAATAAAAATCTATAAATATATTTATGTGCAGAAAACAGTTCATTTATCAGACATGAACATGTTATCAGTTATTCTGCAGCAAACAGACTGAAATCAGTTTTCACAATATTCAGAATAAATCAGCTAAATCAGTGAAGCTGATCAAGTTATAGAAGTTTATAAAAATGTGTCCTCACTTTTTCTTCTTACTGTCCTACTATCAGACATACTTTAAATGTTTATACTGGAATCACTGATTTGATTTCTCCGCCTGATGAAAAACCCTCTGAACTCCTCTGAGTTGGAAAAGTGCTGCAGAAGTGAACCTGCCTTTCGCTGACGAGCCTTTTCCAACATAATCCAGCCTCAAATATCCAGACTCCCACTGTCACACTTTCCTTTATTCCACTGAACAAAGCACATTGATTCAGATCAGATTCAGAAGGAAACATTTCTCTGGACGGACTCTCTGAGGTGCAGCACTCCACTGCACCTCTCAGGCTCAGCTTATGAGCCAACAGCAACAGTAACATTTGAGAAATGATCTGAAATGCAAAGAGTCATGCTACCTCTGGTGAGCACATGGAGGGCTGTGCAGCCCTCCAAAGAAATGCCACCCCACACCATTACTGACCCACTGCCAAACCGGTCATGCTGAAGGGTGTTGCAGGCATCAGATCACGCTCCACAGCCATCCTCATGGAGTCGGTTTCTAACCGTTTGTGCAGACACATGGACATTTGTGGCCTGCTGGAGGTCATTTTGCAGGGCTCTGGCAGTGCTCCTCCTGTTCCTCCTTGCACAAAGGTGGAGGTAGCGGTCCTGCTGCTGGGTTGTTGCCCTCCTACGGCCTCCTCCACGTCTCCTGGTGTACTGGCCTGTCTCCTGGTAGCGCCTCCAGCCTCTGGACACTACGCTGACAGACACAGCAAACCTTCTTGCCACAGCTCGCATTGATGTGCCATCCTGGATGAGCTGCACTACCTGAGCCACTTGTGTGGGTTGTAGAGTCCGTCTCATGCTACCACGAGTGTGAAAGCACCACCAACATTCAAAAGTGACCAAAACATCATCCAGAAAGCATAGGTACTGAGAAGTGGTCTGTGGTCCCCACCTGCAGAACCACTACTTTATTGAGTGTGTCTTGCTAATTGCCAATAATTTCCACCTGTTGTCTATTCCATTTGCACAACAGCATGTGAAACTGATTGTTAATCAGTGCTGCTTCCTAAGTGGACAGTTTGATTTCACAGAAGTTTGATTTACTTGGAGTTATATTGTGTTGTTTAAGTGTTCCCTTTATTTTTTGAGCAGTGTATATGACCTCTGGACTCTAACACTCACAGTGCTTTTATACAACATGTGTCATTCACACATTTATGCAAACACTTTGTTCTACATCTGACTGCTTTCTATTCTAACATTCACACATTCACGAGTGCTTCAGTATCTCGTCCAAGGAAACTTTGGCATGCAGACTGGATTCGAACCACCAACCTTCCGATTAGTAGATGACCTGCTTGACCTCCTGAGCCAGCTTGTCCAAATCGATGGAAACGTGAACGTAGAAAGTACCGTCTGATTTTGATGCACTTCAAAGGAGTTGCTCTGTTTATGCTCACTGACCTTTGTGTCCTCACCAGCAAGCGCCACAACTTTATTGACACGAGCACTCGTGAACACAACAGGGAAGAGAAGGAATAAAGGATGTGTGCAGGCGGGACTGTGGTTCAACTCTCTCTGTGGCATCAGCTGGAAGGATCCCCAGCTGCAGGACAACAGTGACAGAATTTTGTGTTAATGTGTCTCAGATTTAATGACTCATTAATTACACTTTAACCCTGCTTGTGTCCCACTAAATAATCACTGTGAATCTCACTAATGTGAAAGTCATGTTTCAAGCACATCGCCTTCAAAGAAAAGAGGATCGGCTGCTTTTCTCTGACTGGAGCACTCAACTGACAGTTTATTAGGAACACATAAGGAAAACACTGCAGTCTAAAATAAATGTCCTTAATTTTCTATGCTGAAGTTCATGGTAGATTTTTAAAAATTATTTACTTTTTGTTGTTGAGGAACTATTGATCTCATTATTGACCTTCTAACTTTACGATCATTTTGCAGCTGGTTCCTCTAAGACCTGCCCTCCTGGTTGGACTTGGTTTGGAGGTCGCTGTTTCATCTTTCAAAGCAGTAAAAAGAACTGGACTGATGCTGAGGTACATCAGGAAATAACAGCAGCTGTTTCTGCCTCACTGATAATATAAAGATTTGATATCTTTGTTTTATTTTAAATGCATTCTCACACTTTCCATCTTCTGTGGTCACCACCTCATCTTCCTCCTCAGAGCTCCTGTCAGACACTCGGTGGACATCTGGCCTCGTACCACAGCTCAGCTGAGTACACCTTCATCAGAGAGCTCGTTTACAGAGCAGCAGGGTCAAATGAAGACACTTGGGTTGGAGGCAATGATAGACAGAAAGTAAGTGTTTGATGGATAAAGAGGATCAGTTGCTCCTCTTTCTGTTGCCTGATATTTATATTCAGCAGTTTGATTCACAGAGCAACATTTGACAGACTGATTAATCAGGACTTTGCTCCTGCACAGAGATGTTGATGTTGAGTTTATTTTTCTTTTCATTTTTAATGAACCTTCATGTCTCAGAGTGGTGTAAGAGGTCTCACGTCTGCACTCTCAGCATAGATGCATCAAAGTGCATCAAAACAAACTGAACCTTCAACTTTATTCTTTCAGGTAAATGTGTGGGTGTGGAGTGATGGTTCACAGTTTGACTTCCCACACTGGGGGAGTGGGGAACCTAGCAACACTGGAGGCAATGAACATTGTATGGAGATAAACTATGGAGGTACAAACTGAATGTGGGCCTGTTGATTAAATTAGTTTGGTTTTTATATTGATTGAAGTCATGTAATCTCAGGTCTTTGTAAGAACTGTGTTTGGTTAGTTTTACATTAGAAAAGAAGAAAACATTTACTGCACAGACCTCTGATTTCATTTCTTTGCTTCTTCATTTTGATCCTTTTTACAGGACAAGATCACGTCAACGATGCACCGTGTGACAATCAATATCCTTATGTTTGTGTCAGAAAGCCATAACTGCCCCTTCCTGTCCCGACACATCAGACACGAGGATGTCACATCCCCCCTGCTGATGTCACTTCCACCAGGATGTCAAGCCTCGATGACATCACTGCTGGAAGATGTACTGACCAATATGATTTCATATCACAATAAACACAAATAAATGGATTTCCTGAGCATCAACCAGTCTCACCTGCTTTGATCCTTTCATTTTCACTCTCAGTAAAATATGTTGAAGACAATTTAGAAAATGTAGCAAACACAAAAACACACGTACATGTTTACAGCACACAATCAGAATCTGTCAGCGTCACACAAAGGAAACTAAAGAGCAGATGGACTCCTGCAACATGCAGCTTCTGTTAGATTTAGCAGTGACTCAAACTGTGAGACAGAGGCTGATGCTGAGGCAGGGCGCTGCTGCTGGTTTCACTCCATCAGACGCTCACAGTGACCTCAGAGGCAGCTGAGACAGTAATGATCAGTAAGACCTGGAGGAGAGTTACTTTTCATTTATACCAGCGATGAAGGAGCTGCAGCAGCCAAGCCCAGAAAGTCGTCACCTTCATGGATTTGAAGGTCCAAATGAAGAATGCAGGATGTGTTTAAACAGCTGATTTACAGATTGTTGGAAATTTGAGTGCATTTAATAAAACGTCTACTGTCAGAGCTGTCTTTAGAAAATGTATCCTTGCAAGGAGGAATTCAGTCAATACAGAGCATGCAGCCATGCAATAAGGAATCAGAGACAAAGGAGACAGACCTCACTTATTTGTACTCTGCATGCAAGGTTTGGGTACATAGGAGTTCTTTTGCAGAGCTTTCGAGTAAGAGTGTAAAACAATAATAAAATAAATATTAAAAAATATATAGAATAAAATGTGTGTGTATGTATATGTGTATATATATATATATATATATATATATATATATATATATATATACACACACATACACACATACACACAAATAAAATCATACATATACAAAAAATATAAAAATGGTTACTTAAGTTGGAGAGCTTTTATCTAGTGCTCCTAATAAATATATAGTACAGAGTGCCAGGTGATTGGAGACTGAACAGCAGTTATTGCACACTTAGTGTTACAAACAAACACAGTGGAGTTTGCACAGATAATGAAGTGTAAATTGCATGTATAGATCAGACAGATATTGCACCAATGAGTGTCATTTTGATGAATAAAATGTTGCACATCAGGTTTTTGCTGTGTGAGAAATATTGCACAGTGGATTTTGGTTGTAAACAGTCCTTTACTCTGCCATCAGTCTGACTGTGGCAGGGAAGAAGCTTTTACAGAATCTAGTCCTGTGTGTGATGATGCTCTCTGCTCTGCTCTTCCTCAGGCTGTATGTTGTGTGTTTGGGCCTGAGGAGAAAGTGGGCAGGGTGGTGTGGGTCTCTGATTATGTGCTGTGCCCTCTTTTTGCATCATTGTGTGTAAACTGTATCCACTGATACACAGTCCTGATAATTTTTTCATGAGTTTTTATGACTCTCTGCAGAGCCTTCCTCTCTGCCTGAGTGTTGTTGCCGTACCACACTGAGATGCTAGTGGTGAGGCGACTGGTGTGAGCGCCACTGGTCTGAAGTCGTTCAGGGTGGATGCATCTGGTTTCTTAGGCACGGGAACGATGGTGGAGCATTTGAAGATATGTGGGACTGTTGTCTGTGCAAGAGAGGCGTTGAATATATCGGTGTACACACCTGCCAGGTGTTCTGCACAGGCCTTTAGGACTCTGGGTGCGACGCGGTCTGGACCTGCTGCTTTCTGGGGGTTCACCTGTTTCAAAGCCCTCCGAACCTGAGTGTGTGACACCTGAATGACAGAATCGTCTGGGTTACGGGGAGTTTTGTGGGAGAGTCTGTGTTAAGTCTGTCAAATCTGGCATAAAAGCTGTTGAGACCGTCTGGAAGGGTGTTGTCTCTGATCTCCATATCCGAGTTTCTCCTGTAGTTAGTGACAGATTGGATTCCCTGCCACACGCTACACATGTTGTTGTCTTGGTAGAAGCCTTCAAGGTTTTGGGAGTAAGCCCTTTTAGCAGCTCTGACGGATTTACGCAGCTCGTAGCGGGCCCACTTGTATTTTTCACTGTCTCCTGACTTGTACGCCTCATGTCTATTCCTGATCTTACTACAGACATCTGCATTAAACCATGGTTATTGATTTGAGAAAACAGGGACAGATCTGGAGGGGACACAGATGGACGTGCACCAGCTGATGTAATCACTGACTGTCTCTGTGCACTCATGTATACTGGCTGTGGCTTCTTTGAATACTCTCATATCTGTTAGCTGTTAGACAGCTCTCCAGATTTGCCAGTGCCCTGTCAGACGAGGTGTTGGTGGTCGTGATTATGACCCGGTCAGCTGTCAGGCGTTTGATGTATGTGGGTTTCAGAAGGATTTCCAGATGATCAGATCTGCGAAGTGGGGTTTGGGCTCAGCTTTGTATGCATTTCTGAGGTTACAGTAGCAGTGATCTAGTGTGTTTTTTTTTCCCCTGGTCGGAAAATTCACAGTCGCAGGTTTTGAGGAGTGAATGGACCTGGCTGTTCATCCAGGGTTTCTGGTTAGGGAAGAGCCAAATGTTTTTGCTAACAGTCGCATTTACGATGCAGAACTTAATGTAGTCCAGTACGGTCTCTGTGAATGTTTCCAGGTCCTCGTGTTGAAATAAATCCCAGCCTGTGTGTGAAGCAGTCCTGTAGGTCAGAGAGTGTGTTTTCAGGCCAGGTTGTGATGGTTTTTACAGTAGGCCTGGCTCTCCGTCTGAGGGGGTGTGTGCTGGGGTGAGCAGCAGGGAAAGGTGGCTGGACTGGGCGAGGTGGGGGAGGGGTTTGGCTTGATGTTGGAATAAACATGGTCAAGACTGCAGCTACAAAAAGCAGCTGATGTCTGGCAGCTGTGTGGAAATGCACGGCTGCATCCAGTTTCCATCAAACCTGGAAAGGTACCTGCATCAGAGCTGAACTAATACAACAAAGCATATGTAGCAGCGTTTCTTTAGTCTTTTCCATGCCACTTCTGGGCTGCAAGCACAGTAACTTAATCTGGACACGTATGACAGTAGAAGTTGTTCAGACTTCAGACATTTATTTCATAGTAATCACAACATAGTCACACAGTAGAAAAACTGTATGCTCCCATGCTTATGCTGCCCTCCAAAACCTTTTCACATCTGACGTCACTTGTTACATCAAAAGGAGCAGCATTAACAACATTCAAATGCACATTCACAAATCTTTTTGCACTGTGATTGATTATTCAGGAGCTAGAAATTAGTAATAATCCTTAAACAAACTTCAGATCAACTTCTTATAAAGTGGCTCTTACAGCATAATTTGTCCAATCCCAAACACCATCTCCTCACAGTTGGTTTAAATGCTCCCAGGACACCTTTGAAGACCTTTAATGTGCATATAGATTATTATTATTGTGCTGTCCTCACAACATGTGAGCCTGTATGCTGCTAGACAGCCAGCGAACAAAATAAAGAGAGCTCCACAACAAGGCTTGCTTTTCTTGTCTTTATAGAAGTTCTCTTCTTTTCTTTTTTTTTTTTGTCAAGAAACGTAAGAGCACATTTAACACGAAAGCAGTGCTTTGCTGTTTCTTGGTGGAGAAGGCTAGCTTGCTTTTCCACGTCGGAGAAAAAACGTCAAAGATATACTATTGTGGCGAGAGCACCACTCCTACTCTGACAGTCACCAAAAATAGTTTAATTCATACACCTATTTATTAATTAACTATGAACTGATTTCTCAGCTTAATCATGTCTTTACATAAAAGACATCACACTCCCCGCTTGATATAATCACATTATATCACAACAAACATCAATACAACATATTTAAACACACTTTTTTGCTTTTGTTACAAGCATATTCATGAAGTCTCTGAAAGTAGAACCACAATTTCTGAGATTGGTCTTAGGTAAACTTTGGGAGTCCCTTCTTTCACAATCCACACTTCTACCTTCTTGTCCTTGCTGTGAAAGGCTGTTCGTAACTACTCCCATAGGCCATTCGTTCCTGTTAACTTGGGCATCCTTTACCAGGACTACATCTCCGTCTTTTACATTTGGCCTGTTTTCAGTCCATTTTGCACGACTCTGTAAGATGGACAAATATTCTCTTTTCCACCTTTTCCAAAAGGTGTCGGCATCCATCTTCTGTGTAAGTAGCATCACTGGGGTGAGTATCGCAGGACAGTCTCCAATTATCCAGTAGCCAGCACCACGGACAGCTCCTTCGGTAATGTGTCGTCCCTGATGAGCCACTTGTTTGTGGAAGTGTCTTACGGTTAGCGTAGTGATGTGACTGGCAGATGGAATAATCACAGGATGCTTTTCATTTTCCTCAAATTCAGCAGAGGAGAGACGGCCACCGACACGTAAGACGCCATCTTTGTCCACCGCTGGATTTAGCTTTTTAAGACTGTCATATTTTGTGTTTGTCTGTTTTCCTTCTTTGGTGTTTTTCAATGTCTTTTTGAAAGCGTCATGCTGGACAGCTTTGATGACAACAACTTATGCTTGTTTGAGTTCATCAATATTTGGCATTTCACTGAGAATTCTCCATCCTTTTTGCTCACTCGTCTTCTGTTTGAAGAATGAAACAACATGAATAAGCCTGGCTATGCTTCGACAGAGTGTGGTCCAGCTTGACTATCTCTCAAAGCGTTGTGAGCCTAGGCATGACTCCGATGTTACAGTTATCAATGCCTTGACTTCTGGACGTATCTCTTTATCAGTTTTGGGTTCAATGAGTGGGAAAGATTTGGTCTCGTGTAACTCTGCAGATGTGTCCAAATACAGAAAGGCTGGGCCTGAGAACCAGTTGCTGTGTTGCAGCTCCACTGCTGGAATAGACCTCGTGGCTTGTCGGCTGGATTTAGAGCAGTTAGAACATAATGCCATTGGCTAGGGTGTGTGGATGCTCTAATGCGCGTGACCCTGTTGGCAACATACATGTAGAACCTTCTTGAGGAGTTGTGTATATACCCTAGCACAATCCTGCTGTCCGTGAAGAATTTCACATTGTCCACTTTTATGTCCAGCTCGTCTCTGATCAGCTCGAACATGTCAACAGCGAGCACGGCAGCACAAAGCTCAAGGCGTGGTACTGTGTGTGCGGGACGGGGTGCAAGTTTTGACTTCCCCATAACAAAACCCACGTTGTACTGTCCTTCACTGTCAACAGTGCACAGGTAAGCTACAGCTCCTATTGCTACAGTAGAGGCATCAGAAAAAATACACAGCTCTTTCTTTCTCATTGAACTCAGTGAACCTGGGCTGTAGCACCTTTGTACCTGGAGGTGTTCTAGAACTTTCAAAGAGCTTCTCCATGAGAGCCACACCCCTTCCTTTTCTGCGGGTAGGGGCGCATCCTAGTCTCTCTCATCAGACGACAACTCTCTGAGCAGCGCTTTACCCTGCATTATTACGGGAGCGACGAGGCCCAAAGGGTCATAAAGGCAAGTCTTTGAAATCCTTTGCGCGGTCCTCAACAGGGAAAGCTTCCATCACCTGACTGCAGTTTGATGCCACCTTGTGGAAACGCAGATTGGACTCTGCCAACATATTCTTGGTTATCACAAACAGGTCAATGGCCTCCTCTGGCGTGGCGACTGATGTGAGCCCATCATCAACATAAAACTGTCGCTCTACAAACTGTCTTACATCCGAGCCATGTTCTTGTTTGCCCTCTTGAGCCGCTCGTCTCATGCAGTAAATGGCTACAGCAGGTGATGGGCTGTTCCCAAAAACATGAACTTTCATTCTATACTCGACCACATTTTTTGTGATGTCACTGCTCTCATACCAGAGATAGCGAAGATAGTCCCTGTGGTCTTCGCATACAAGGAAGCAATAAAACATTTGCTGTATGTCAGCTGTTACAGCTATGGGCTCTTTTCGAAACCTTAACAGTACTCCTAGCAATGAGTTGTTGAGGTCGGGTCCACTAAGAAGCACTTGGTTGGGGGAAATTCCATCACACTCTGCACTAGAATCAAACACGACCCATATTTGGTCCGGCTTCTGTGGATGATATACACCAAAGGTCGGTAAATACCAGTGTTCTTTACCTTCTGGTAGAGGTGGAGCAAGCTCAGCTTGATCGTTATCCAGCATTTTCTGCATAAACTGGATGTAATGATCTTTCATTTCTGGTTTCTTTTCCAGATTCTTCCTGAGTGAGCAGAGTCGTTTCAGGGCTTGCTCTCTGTTATTCGGAAGTCCTTTTCTTGGGAAAGAAAAGGTAGTGGCGCAACCCAGCTGTTCTCATTGTTTTTATGAACTTCATTGTTCATGAGAGCCAGGAATGTTTTGTCCTCTATAGAAAGTCCCATTTTATCATCACACTTGGATCTATGGAAAACAGAGTGCCCTATGTTGTCTGTGACACAGGCGTGGCCTATGGTATCCACACAATTTGTGACTGCTGTTGTGTGACGTGCTGTGACCCCATAGTCCTCTTTAATGTGAATAGTGTTCAGACATGGCTGTAAGTAGGATGCACGGCCATTGTCCAAGATGTTTGTCTTGTAGACATTGACTTCTGATGGACTGTGAGCTCTACCTAAACAACACCTCTCCTACAATGACCCAACCTAGGTCCAACCATTGGGAATAAGGTGCATTGTTTGGTCCATTAATTTGCTCACGTACCTCATGCACCCTGAGGATGTCCCTTCCCAGGAGTAAAAGGATAGGAGCTTGATGGACTACAAGTTGGATTTTGTCTGCCACTGGGAGGAGATGCGGATGATGGTGAGCAATCTCAGGAGAGGGTATCTCTGTTCTGTCGTCTGGCACAGAGTCACATTCAATCAAGGAAGGTAGCTGGATGTTCAGTTTGCCATCCATGGACTCTATACAGAAGTTGACAGCTCTCCTTCCCGCTGTCTGTGCTTTTCCCGAGCAGGTCTTTAAGGTGTACGGAGCAGGTCTGTCTTTGATCAGACTTGGCAAGTGATCGGTTGCTCTGTTCGTCGATCACTGCGTACATTTAATTGCTTTATCTTTCTTCCCTGCAGGATAGGCCTTCACTAAACAGATCTTGGAACAGGAGCGTGGAGCATCACTGTGACCACACACGTCTGTGCACTTGGAGATAACAGAACGGGAATCTTAACTTTGTTCCACACTGTCATTGTTTTCTGGTGCGATACTCTTTGAGGTGGGAGCAGGACCTGGATGTAGTGCTGATATGTGTTTAGCACTGCTGCACTCAATACACTTGACTACTGCTTTACAGTCTCTGGTAATATGCTGAGTAGACCCGCAGCACTTATAGCAAATACGGTGCTCTTTGAGATACGCTTGGCGTTCCTCTATTGGTTTCTCTCTGAAAAGTTTACATTTTTTGAGTGGGTGTGGTTTCTTGTGGATTGGGCACTGACGATCTGGTTCCTCTAGTTTCTTTGCAGGACTGCCTGAGACCACCTCTGTCACAATGTCTGTTTTGTGTGCTGACACCATAGTTTTACGACTGAATGGTGTGAGCTTTTCTGTACGTGGTGAGACATGACTGCTGCAACTGGATAGAGCAAAGCTTGGGTCATTTTTCATTTTAGCCTGTTGCCTAACAAACTGTGCAAAAGCTGAGAAAGGAGGAAACGGTACATTGTGAGATTCTTTGTAATGTGTTCCTACAGTTGTCCATCTTTCCTGTAGGTTAAAGGGAAGTTTTTCGACTATTTGTCTAACTCCTCGAGCTGTGTCCAGGTAAGTGAGCCCTGGCAGAGTGCCATCTTCTTTTGCACACTCCAACTCCATTAAAATGTCACCAAGCTCTCGTAGTTTAACATTATCTTTATTAGTCAACCTTGGAAATTCCTCTACCTTTTTTAAGAGTGCATCTTCAATTGCCTCGGGTGAGCCATAGCACTCTTCAAGACGTTCCCAAACCATCTTGGCACCTGCAGAAGGATTGAGGATGTGCACAGCGCGCATCCTTTTAGCTTGTTCTGATGACTTGGGACCCAGCCACTTTGTTAACAAGTCCAATTCCTCTCTAGCAGACAGATTTAAGTCTTTGGTTACACTACTAAATGAGGCTTTCCATGCCCAATAATTTTCAGGTTTATCATCAAATTGCAGGAGACCTGTGCTTACTAGTTCTTTGCGGACAAGATATTTTGCAAAGTCTTCTGCACCGCTGGGCTCAGGTTTGCAGCCATTTGGAAGAGTAACTGTGTGTTCTGGAGGATTGTACAGGTGAGTATTAATAGGATGAACATTCATTGATGGCTCCTGTTTCATGTCTCTACTCACTTGTACCAGGTCATGCTGGGTTGTAGTTGTTGTTGGGTTAATATTTAGTTTATTGTCTTGTATGACTAATTTGTCATCCTTTGTTTCTGGAGGCTCCATTGCAGTGTGTTGAGAAGGATTGTCAGGGAAGGAATACTCACAGTGTTGATGAACATATTCCCTGGTGCGCTGGGCTGCACTGACAAGCTCAGTTTCAACATAAGATTTTCTACTGAGCTCCCCGCTTTGAATCTCTGCTTCCTCATAAGCTGCAACTTCTGCTTCAGCTGCTGCTACTGCCTTTTGACACTGTAGAAGATGAAGGTTTGCATCCAATTCTGCCCTCTGCTTCATCATGTTGGCCTCTTTTTCAGCAAAGGCTAGTTGAGCTTGTGCCGCCTTTGCTTTGGCGTAAGCTTTTGTAGCTGAAGAGGTTGTTGATGATGATCGTCGAGAATGCCTGGTGGTTGCTTTAGATGACTGTGAAGCGATGTCAAATGGTTGTGATGGCTGCTGCATTGTTGGTGGTTGATTCACAACCTCTGGTTGTTCTGCAGTGTAGTCTCTAAGATAGTTTCTTCCTGAGCGTAGACTCATGTTTGCTGAATGTTTCTCTGTATTGCTTGAACCCGCCGTGTAATTGTCTTTTTACTGTGCTGTCCTCACAACATGTGTGCCTGTATGCTGCTAGACAGCCAGCGAACAAAATAAAAGAGAGCTCCACAACAAGGCTTGCTTTTCTTGTTTTTATAGAAGTTCTCTTCTTTCTTTTTTTTGTAAAAAGACAAATGTTTCCCAAGGAACAAGCGTGAAGAGCACATTTAACACAAAAGCAGTGCTTTGCTGTTTCTTGGTGGAGAAGGCTAGCTTGCTTTTCCACGTCGGAGAAAAAACGTCAAAGATATACTATTGTGGCGAGAGCACCACTCCTACTCTGACAGTCACCAAAAAGATAGCTTAACATACAGATATCTCACTCTGATGATTTCTTGGAACACTTTTAAAAACTGATTTACAATGAATTAAACCTATTTATTAATTAACTATGAACTGATTTCTCAGCTTAATCATGTCTTTACATAAAAGACATCACACTTATTATTATTATTATTATCATTATCTCCTGAGGTGGAGTTTATCACAGCTGTTGCTCCAACCGTCACAGTCAGCGGTGATGAAGCTGTGCTGCTGCTTTGGTTTTCATCACGTGAAAACTCCAGGGATCTCAGGCTTTGCAGCACCGCGATGACACTGAGGAGACACAAAACACACAGTTGAGCTCTCGTGCTCCAACCAAACATCCTGAAAGAATGTGGAGGTTGTAAAGAGTCCAGCTTATGAGCCTCAGGCTGTTACTCTCAGCGCCCCACCGGTGTGACGAGGGTTCCTCTGAAGCACCTCCATCTTCTTGCCTGGACTTTCCTCCTTGGCAGGAAGAACTCAGTGCAAATGAAGGTGTAGACTTAATTAAGCCAAAGGTGCCTGTGTCATGATCCTGGGCTGGTGGCCCAGTGATGAGTTCTGTTTGTGACGTTCGGTTTGTTGTGTTTTGTAGTTGTGTTTTCTTAGATTTCCTTACAGTTTACATCCTCAGTTTGTTATTGCTAGGTGTTCTCTTATTAGTTATTTGTATGTTTTCTGGTCTTCCCTGTGTTCCTGTGTGTTTCGTCCCTGTGTCTTGGCCCTTCTATGTTTAGTTCCCTTCCCTTGGTTTCCTGAGTGAGAAGAGTACGGCGACCCTCTCGCCAGGAACTGTGGTTCTACTCGCTGGAAATGGATATTTAAGCTCTGGCCAGAACCCCTATTCCCCTTGTCCCCAAGGTGGAGCCGAAAGGTCACCTCTCTCCCCCAGAGGCTGGTTAAGGTTTCCATTTTCAAAACACTTCCTCCCACAGACCACAGGGCAGCAAATGACCAGAGGGAATAACTCAACAGTCACAGGTACAATATTCCAAAGGGAAAAAGAACAAATCCAAGAGAGCTCCTGTCCTAACTAATACACTCCTCTAGCTGACTCCTCACACACACACACAAAGAACTTCCCACTTTCATTCAACCCCAATCTTCAGCATACAGTTGGTCTTTATAGAGATGTATCCTCCTTCTTTCGCGTCTTAAAAGGGTTACATGGGGTATGTATATATATGATTTTTTTTCCCACATATTACATATAAATCAAATACAGATCACAATGATTAGAACAAAAGAATCCGCAATGTATTTACTCAGCTGGTTAGCCAATACTTTAGAGATTATTTTAAGATCACAGTTTAACAAGGCGATGGGCCTGTAGTCACCTGGGTCCATTTCATCTTTTCCTTTTTTGAGTAAGACACAAATATTAGCCTCACTGAGAGAAGGGGGAAGCATTTTGTTTGTGAAGGTGTCATTGATCATTCTTAGCAGTAAGGCTAACATGAAAGGTCTTGTAAAACTCAGAGCAAAACCCATCCAGCCCAGCAGTCTTTCCCGAGGAAAGACTTGATAGCTTCTTGCAGCTCAGACAATTTAATGTCAAAGTCCAGCTCATCCCTAGAAATTGTATCTAATTGTGGGATGGACAGTGAGTCAAAAAACTTATCAAGAGCTTACTCTGTGACTGTAAATTTAGAAGCATAAATTTCTGAATAAAAGTCACTAAATTGATATTAATTTCTTTCAAGTTCATGATCATAACTTCATGATTTGGGGATTTTTTGAGCGGTCCTGTCCTGTCTGTGCTCCAGATGTTTTGCGTGATGCTGTAGCTGCTGTACAACAGCACGTTGTGTTTTTCAGGAACTAGTTCAGCAGTTCTTCTCACAGTTGATGAAATCATCGTAAATAATCCCAATGTTTTTGAGTCCCATTTTTCCCATGAGTCCTCTTCATTACAGTTTTTACCCACGGTCCCAAACACCGTCTCCTTTGTGTGCTGCGAACCAGTCAGACGTGTGGAGATGGTCCATGCAAATCGCAATATTTTCCAATCAAATTTGTTCCCATCTGTACTCCTGCAGCATGCAGAAGCCTGTTTTTATCTTTCCAAAACATTTTGTCGTATATCATTTAGCTTTTGTTTTAACTAATATTCAGCCCTTTATAATTTATGCTGCTGAAACCACCAAGCTGAAAGCCTTCCACCACATGGCTACATCTAGAAATTCTGTCCATAAAAATTAGGAAGAGAATCGGTGACAAAGGGCAGCCCTGGCGAAGTCCAACACCCACAGGAAACAAGTCCGACATACTGCCCTCAATATGGACCAGGGTCTCACTGTGGTTGTACAGGGACTGATGGCCCGCAACAATGGGCCAGACACCCTATACCCCATAGGATACCCTGAGGGACACAGTTGAATACCTGTAGACTGGATGGGCAAACTCCCACACACAACAGAAAATCCTCAAGAGGATAAAGAGGATGAAAACCACATCGTTCCTCTTGAATCCGAGGTTCCACTAAGGGATGAACCCTCATTTCCAGCACTCCACATAATGTTGCTGAGGCGTGTCAACCAAGACAGCCCTACAACATCCAGAGCCTTCAGGAACTCTCAGAAACTCGATTCATCCCAGGGGTCCTGCCACCAAGGAGTTGTCTAACTCAGTGACCTCACCCCCAGTGATGGGTGAGTCATCCCCCTCATCCCCAGACTCTGCTTCCACTACAGAAGGCGTGTCAGTGGGATTAGGGAGGTCTTTGAAGTATTCCTTCTACTGCTTGACTATTGCCTCAGTTGAAGTCAGCAGTGCCCCACCCAAACCATAGACCGTGTGAGTAGAGCACCACTTTCCCCTCCTGAGTTGCCTGACAGTTTGCCACCACATGAGGCCATCTGAAGTCTTTTCCATGGCCTCACCAAACTGCTCCCACACCCGAGTTTTTGCTTCAGCCACCACCCGAGCCGGTTCATGGATGTAGTGAAGGAGGACATGCAGAGGGTTAGTGTGACAGAGGAGGATGCTGGGATGTGGAGCTGGAGGCAGAAGAGTTACTGTTGTGAACACTAAAAGGAGCAGCTGAAAGAAGAAGAAATTTTACTGAACACTTGAACAGTCTTGAACATTTTTGTTTATTTTTATGGACAAAAATGTGATGAAACACAACCTTTAAAATATGTTATTTTATTTTTTAATTCAAATTAATGTCTCATTTTAAAATATCCAAAATTATCTTATTATGTTTCCTTTTGTCACATGGTTTTAGTTTGTGACATCAGATACATCCATTCATGCAAATCAGGATGGTTTCATTTCCTCATCTGATCTGTAGCACCTGATCAGGAAGGCGTTCTCATCTCTGTGGATCACAGTTCTAAAGCAAACAGTGTACTTATACCAGGACTCTGATCCACCATCAGCTCAGCTCTTCACTCAAAACCAGGACCAACACCATGCTCAGCTCCGGACTCAGCAGCACACTGTGTGAGTACCACACCCTGACCATCTTTCATATACAGTCTGAATGAAATCAGTGGCAAAATGAAGTCAAACTGTGCTGTACTTTGACATGTTTTAATAGAGCGATTAATCTAACATCCTAAATTAATGTTTCCATTAACTTAGCAGGACACCGAGGCTTTCTAGTCTTGCTTTACAAAGAGTTTCTAAAGCCTCCTGAAAGGAATTCATGGGTAATAATTAATAATAGAAACACTGTACTATACTGTACTGACAAGATTTACATGCTTCATCTTTCTTATAAAAGACACCAGAAGAAAAACTGGCAGTTTAAACATTCTTTATAATTTTATAACAATTTAAGTCTTCATGAGTTTGGAGTTTTTAAAACTTTTTAAAAAGCTTTTTTCCCAGCATACACATGCTGTAAATGTTTTTCTCCTTTTGTTCTTCATTAATTTTCATGTTATACTTTGAGATGAATGAAACAGCATGTGAAACACTGCTGAGGTAGATTTAACCTGAGGATGAATGGAACACACAGTCTGAGGTTTCTGTTTGTCTCTTTCAGTGCTGGGAGCCTTTTTACTCATGACTGCAGGTAAATTCATGTTTCAGTGCTTCTTATGTTTCTTCAGGCTTTCTGGTAAACCTAAACTTATCTTAGAGTGCTCTTACCTCAAAGACCTCATAGTACCGTATCACCCCAATAGAGCACTTCGTTCTCAGACTGCTGGCTTACTTGTGGTTCCTAGGATACTTAAAAGTAGAATGGGAGGCAGAGCCTTCAGCTTTCAGGCCCCTCTTCTGTGGAACCAGCTCCCAGCTTGGATTCAGGAGACAGACACCCTCTCTATTTTTAAGATAAGGCTTGAAACTTTCCTTTATGATCAAGCTTATAGTTAGGGCTGGATCAGGTGGCCCTGAACCCTCCCTTAGTTATGCTGTTATAGGCCTAGGCTGCTGAGGGGGTTCAGAAACTATGACAAACTAGGAATCTGAACTGCAAACAAACCTAAGAACACATTAAAATACAACAAAGAACAGAACCTTACAGAAAAATCACTGAGCAAACGGTTGACAGGTAATGAGGTTTTTTTGTGAAGGAGGACACCTGAAACGCTTTAATTAAAAAAGAATAAGACATTTATTATATCAAAGAATCAGAAAAGACACACATGCATATGGGGACTCAGAGGAGGAGACAGGCCTGTGCCCTCTCTCCCTCTGTTCCTGTCTCACCATAACATCTTCATACTGCCTCTTATCTATCTGTATCATTCTGGGCGCTGTGAGTCAGCCTTCTCTTCAGACTAGTCCAAGCTGATGACCCAGGTTCCTCTCAGCAGCAGTGGAGTCATAAAGCACATTATCATCCTGATGTTTTAATTAGTCATTTATCAATCTTGTCCAGAGTAATAACAGAACATGGTGACGTTGGTGATGTTCTAACTGTACGTTCTGTGGCCTCCAGGATAAGATGCACTGAGACAGAGAAGTTAGTCTAGCATTATCTATCTGTTGCTCTCAGTCTAGTGTATTATTTAATTGTTCATTATTTGGTTGAGCCACTGTTTATTAATTAACTTACTGGAGTTTACTTTGAAACATTTGTCCTTTTTTCACTGAGTAAAAAATAATCCCTAATACGGCCCAGAACCATGCCAGAGGCGACTGTTGTGATTTGGTGCTATATAAATAAAACATATTCATTATTTTAGCAAATACACAATATTTATGCATTCTCTTTTATTGCAGGATTTACCAGAGCCGATCTTTCTTTCCTTTCCTCTGTCACATCCACTAGGAGAGTGATCACCTTTAAAAGCGTCAGTGTCCAACAGCTGAGCTGCGGTAAGGTGGATGTAGGTTTTCTGTTAAAGCTGGATGTTCCCTCGGATCCATAAGAATGTGGACAGTGACGTTTTGTTCCTGTACACCAGCACAGTGGATTTATGATTGAAGTGCAGACTTTCAGCTCTAATTAAAGCATTTAACAAAAGTATTTGTAGCAGGAGAGCCTTTGGTTAGTCCTGAAACACATGCAGCAACACTGGGGTGTTTGTCACAGTGCCTCTATTGTGTTCCATTTGTCACACTTTATACTTGCTTTGGTTTCTTGGCAGCTCAGTCCACCTCTCCTGTGAGCTACTGCGTAAAAGCACACAATCCTGTGCCGGGCAACTGCGCACTCTCTGAAGCCACTGCCCCACCTCTCCCCTGTAGCCATTGCCCAAAACACACCCTGCCGCCACATACCCCACCACCCAACTTAAAGTAGACATATCATGCTTTTAAATCCTTCCTTTTCATATATAAATCATTCACTTGTGGTCTGTATAAAGTAGAACTGCAACGCTTTGGTCTGAACTCCTCGTTGTTGCAGCTCCATAGACCCCTCTTTGACACCTTTTCTGAGGCGCGCCTTAGAGCAGCTCGTTTTGCTGTGGTCTCTTTAAATGTGAATGAGACATTTCACGCCCCACCCCACCTCCAGGTGGCAGAGTATTCCACTCCACCCCGTTCGGCCATTTTTGTAGTTTGATACCAGCGATACGATTATCTACCGGCAAAGAAACAAGAACTTGGAAGCAGTTCTGATGCCCGTGGGGGTGGGTGGGTGGGTGGGGGAGGTGGCGATGTAAGGAACCGTGTGGGTTACTACACCCAACAACCGAACATTCGAACATTTTGACTTGTCTACTTGCAGCTTCGGCAGAATTGAACTTGGACTACAAAATCACTGCGAGAAAAAATGGTGAATTCACAAAATCGGTAAGCCGGAAGTCCATGACCTTGTTTAGCAGTTCCACAGCAAATACTGTGACCTCAGAGGAAAGAAAAGGTAACAGGGAATAGGGCAAAGTGAACAGACTGAAAATTATGACCCAAAAAGAATATAACGATATCTACGCAGCACCGGGACAGAATGCATTTAAATTTCCTGCACTGCTACACACTGAAAGTACACAACAAAATATATTTGAGGGCTAAAAAAGTAGATTTTGCATGATATGTCTCCTTTAAGCCAGCGAGCTATCTGGCACAACCTACTATTCACCTCATGCCACCTGGCACCGCTCTGTCCACTGGACCAGATCAGAGACATCCTTCTGAGTGAGGTCAGTCAAGGGGCTGGTCCACTCTGCAAAGTTCGGAATGAAGGTGTGGTAATCACTGGCCATCCCCAGAAATCGTCTTACCTCCTTTTTTGGTCTGGGGTCACGGGCAGGATGCAATGGCTGCCGTCTTCTCTTCTCGCACCTGCTCGCCTCCCAAGTGGTACCCCAGATACTGTACCTCCCTCCATACAACTGCACACTTCTTCGGGTTGGCCATGAGCCCATCCTGCCTGAGGGACTCAAGCACCACAGCCACCTGCTGCACATGCTCCACCCAGTCGGCTAGCATAGACAGCATGCGGCCACAGCACCTGGTCCAGGAGGCACTGAAACGTGGCCGGGGGTCTGAACAAGCCAAAAGGAAGTGTCACAAATTGGTACAAGCCAGTATGGAGTGGAGAAAGCCATTTTTTCCCGGGACTCTAGAGTCCCGAGACAAGGGAATCTTCCAGTAGCCCACGATCAAATCCAGTGTTGTGAAAAAGCAAGTG
Source organism: Pterophyllum scalare (assembly GCA_024447675.2). Classification (NCBI taxonomy): domain Eukaryota; kingdom Metazoa; phylum Chordata; class Actinopteri; order Cichliformes; family Cichlidae; genus Pterophyllum; species Pterophyllum scalare. The sequence continues at coordinate 38,194 of JAMQGT020011674.1, forward strand.
GTGCCCAACCGGTCCAGCAGCTCGTCAACCCGGGGCATAAGATATGCGTCAAACTGTGATACCTCATTCACTTTGGGGTACAGAACCAGATAGACCCATCTTTTTTCAGTACCAGAACTATAGGGCTACACAAGGCACTGTGCAACTCTTCTATCACCCCCATCTCCAGCTCTACCGCTAAATCTTTCTGAACAATTTGACTTTTATGTTAAGGTAACTGATAGGAACCCCAGGGCAGGTCTCAAAATGGTGCTGTATGAGAGTGGTGCGACCGGGCAGGGAGAAAACACATCTGCAAAACGTTGTTGCAGTGATTCCACATCCGCTGGCGTGAGATGGCTCTCAAAATGGAGTGAGGAGGGAATGGCTAGTTTTGGCACCTCAGACCCCAGCTCATCTCACTCTTTGATCAGGCTCACCAGAGAAACAGGTGCTGCATCCCTCCATCCTTTTAGGAGGTTGGTGTGGTCTACATCCCCTACTTGCCGTGTAACCATAGAAGGCCATTGTCCTGGTGTAAATTGTCTGAGCTTAGCCCCTCTGTCATACAGGTGTTGTTGACGCTCCTGAGCCTGGAGCAAATTCTCCCGTCACAATCTATTCAGTGTGTGCAATTGTTGCTCTCAGGTCTTGAAGCAGGTCCAGCCCTCCTCTTGGTTTTGTACCAAACAGCAGGTCAAAGGGAGAAAATCTCATGGAGGCCTGGGGCACCTCGCACACTGCAAAGCACAGACGGTCGAATCAGCGATCTGAATTTCATTCATCCTTGTGAATGAAGTTATGCATCATGGACTTCATGGACTTATTCTTAGTATGGTCTGGTGGTGGTACATGCTGCTCTGAAAAGCATTAACTCCCAACAATTCATACAGTTCCCTCAAGGTGTGAGACATGAATGATGTGCCCTGGTCAGTCAGGATGCCGACTCGGGAGATGACCTGAAACAGTGCCTGCGCTACACTCTTTACAGAAATGCTGTGCAGCGGCACTGCTTCAGGATATTGGATCAGTTTTGGGATATCGCACCAGGACTAACACAAATCAGAATCCCTGTTTGCTCCGGTTAAAAGGCCTGATGAGGTCTATGCCAGTATATTCAAACAGAACCTTCATCAATGGTAGCGGGGACAAAGGCACTTTTGGAATGGCCGCCTGATTTACTAGTTGACAATCCAGGCAGGATGCACACCACCAAGGTCCCCTTGGATGTGTAACAGTCGTAATTGTGTAGTGCCTCTTTACGACAGTCTACACTTTTGGTAGTGATGTCACAAGTGTGCGCCACCACTCCCTTGTAGAGTGCGCGGGAGAAGCGTCTTGGCAGACAGATGCATGGATTGAGGCGGACCTCTACGTTTCTATCTGTCCCCAACTTTAGTAATGTTACGGGTTGTATGAACTCTGCTTATTCTCATGTTTGATAATGCAGCAGCCATTCAACCGGGCTTTATAAGGTTGGTGAAGAATATATTTATTAAAGAACAGCACTGTGGAATTCCCAGTACCAGTGTGGTTGTGCATTTTTGACCGTCTGCTAAGTACGTTTTCTGCCTCCTCTTCACCACTGAAAACAACCCAAACGTTACAGATGCCTGGCCAATAAAATTGGGTCATTATTCTTTCCAGTGTTTTTACATATCCCATGTGGCCAGCCATCAGGTAATAGTGATCCGCCTGAAAGACCACTTCTCGGCGGCTCTTTGGCACCAACTGTTGGGTGTGTTCTTCCATGCGGATGTCACAGCTCACCCGATACAGCCTGTCCCTAATCAATACAAAGTGAAGGAAAGACTGCACGGCATCAGGGCTCACTATTTGATGGTGACACATGGGCCAGGGGCTCAGACCAAGCCACCAGATATTCGCAACACCAGTGCATGCCGCTCAGCCGGAGCCTGCAGCACCTCCATCTGCTGCTGCTGCACCACCGCCAACTCCACCACCATCTCGGTCAGTGTCAGCACTGGCTGCACCACTGTAGCACAAGAGCATTCAGTTAATCCCAGAACACACACAGTGACACTGGGGTGTATGTCACAGTACACTTTATTGTGTTCCCTTTTTCGCACTTAGTCCCTTCAAAGTTTTTTGCATCCACCTCAACTGCAGGTACATTCCACCTTCAATAATTTAAGAATTGTAGCAATTGTTTTATACATAGTCGCCCATTCTGTGCATGAATGTAGCTTCTGAGTCTTGAATCAATCCAAAGTACCTTAAAGCTGCATTATTACATTTATCATTTAATTTTCCTTTTGTCTCATTATGTGTGAACAACAGAGAGCGGACTGATCATTGTGCAGTCAGTTTTGCACAGATGTGAAGATCAAGACACGTGCTCTCCACTTCCCAATCTGGACGTCATCAAGAGAAGGTGATCACTGTCAGGCAGTTTAGCTGCTTTGATTTCAAAGAAACGACCCCTCCATTAAAAGAACTGCTTTTAAAAAGAAACAGCAAAAGTTCATCTGAAAGGAACAGGTATGAGAAATTATAGCTGATCTCTGTAACACACCTGAAAATGAGCTTTATGTCTCTATGCAGCTGTGACCTGAAGGAAGTATGTCAAATACATACAGACATCATCTGTGCCTGTAATTCCAGCATCTGCAAATACCTGGACATCACCTACGGCTGCTTCCCAGGAAGTCTGTCACATGTCTGATTATCAACTAATAATCAATGAAACGTGTCGATGAATTATGACAGTTTCTAATGTGATTGATGTTTCTTTGTCAGACCGCACTGTAGCATGTGAAGGATCTCAGGCAAACCTTCAGTGTGGTGAGATTTTTTCCCCAGTTTTGTGTAACTTTAGTGGATTGAGCAAATACAGGCATGGTTACAGTTTATGATCTCTTCCTCAGATGAAGGACAGGTTATAGTCGTCTACAGGGCTGATTATGGACGCCGTGACAACACCACCTGCTCTGATGGACGTCCTGCCTCTCAGCTCCAAAATGTTCAGTGCTCGAGTCCCAACAGCACAGAATATGTAGTGAACAGGTACAGATGCTGACTGTCTTTCTTCAGATGACTCGGCGTATTTCAAGGCTCTGCTGACTCACCTTTTACCTGCATTCACAGCTGTAACTGGCTAAACAGCTGCACTGTTGCAGCAAAGAGCTCAGTGTTTGGAGACCCCTGTGATGGGACCTCCAAGTACCTGGAGGTGGTTTATGACTGTCAGGGTAAGTCGTTTAAATGATAAACACACAACTTCTAAAAGAGCCCAACTTTTAGACTCTGGGAATTCAAACATTTACTTTTTGATCTTCTTTGATCAGAGCTCTCTGAGCAGTCCTTCCCTTTAAATCTAACCTCTCTGCTTCCCCTCCTCTCCTCTTTCTTCCATCTTTCTCCATCTCTGAGTGAACTTCTCTCTCATACAGCAGCTTTGCTCTCAGCTCGCAGACACACTGTGTGACAAACTGCACACAAACAGTTTGTGTGTTTGCTGATTTTAGTTGAGCTGATAGAAACACTTAAGAGTGTTAAGCCGGGGCGGATCAGTGGCTGATTGGGCGACCATGTGTGTTTCCCTCCATCTCTTTCTCCCTGTGTTCCTGTCTCTCTCCACTGTAACCTATCCAATAAAACCGCAAAAGGCCAAAAAATAATCATTAAAAAAGTAACATCATTGCAGATTATTCTGTCCCACTGTAGCTGCTCAGTAGTGCTATAATTGATTGATGGTGTGTTTTTCCATGTTTGATCTCTTCATGTGCGATCAGCACCAGTGATGGACGCACCAGTAGGATCGTCTTGTATGTCTTATTGTTCCCTCCACTTAGAGTCAAATCAGGTTGATGGGAAATTCTCCTCACATGTCTTAAACCTGAAATAATGAGCCTGTTTGATCATCATTATATGAATTCATAATTAATTGTTATTAATTGATTAAACCGTTTAAAAAAAAGCCTGTTTGGTTCCAGTTTAGCTTCGTCTTTCTCCACTATCCATTAAAGGCAGAAAATAATAAAAACAAACCTGTTTCAGCAGAAACTCTGTAAATCCTGCACTCCCAGTTTTCTCCTGTGGGCTTATTTTTGTTTCACTCTGTGAGCTGAATTAAACCACATCTCAACTATACAGTCTAACACTGAGGTTTGTTTTTGTATTTTTCAGTGCTGGCAGCATCCTGTTTACTCATCACTTCAGGTAAACATGTTTAGTGCTTGATCATATTTTTGTCAAAAAGAACCTTTTTGTTAAACTTATACCTCCATCCATGGTTCATGCCAATCACTTGAGCCTTATAAGCCAACAAGTCTACACAACCTCAGTCTTTGTTGGGTGCCCCTGAACTACTGAACTGCTATCACACAGGACTCTTTGGATCTTATTTCCTGTCTCCAGCTGAAGGAAAAGAAAAATAATTAAATAAGTGGATGACATTGACCCAGAGTGACTTAAGAATCTGGACATTATCAGGCCGTCATTGTTGCTTCTGAAACATGGAAGTCAGGGATTCAATTCATTTGTTTAAGAAGGGGGTCTTCTGAGCCGCTCTTTGTCTGGCCCCTCACCCAGGACCAATTTGCCATGGGAAACCCTACCAGGGGGACCAGTTCCCCCAGACAACATAGCTCCTGGGATCACTGGGACACACAAACCCCTCCACCATGATAAGGTGGAGATTCACAGAGGAGAAATAACAACAAGAGAACTGTTTACCCTGCCCGGGACAGGGTTACCGGGGCCCCACTCTGGAGCCAGTCCTGGAGAGGGAGCTCGTGGGAGAGTGTCTGGTGCTGCGCCTTCAGGGTCTTGAACGTTTGTGCTTATGCACCGAATGACGGTTCAGAGTACGGCACCCTTTTTGGAGTTGCTGGGCGGGGTACTCCATCGGGGTACTCCATCCGGTGACTCCATAGTCTTGCTGCAAGACTTCAACGCTCATGTGGGCAATGACAGTGAGACCTGGAGGGGTGTGACTGGGAGGAACGGCCTGCCTTATCTGAACCTGAATGGTGTTTTGTTATTGGACTTCTGTGAAAACCACAGTTTGCTCATAATGAACACCATGTTCAAACATAAGGATGTCCATAAGTGCACGTGACACCAGGACACCCTAGGTTGCAGGTCGATGATCGATTTTGTAATCGTCATCAGATCTGCGGCCGTATGTTCTGGACACTTCAGGTGAAGAGAGGAGCTGAGCTGTCAACTGATCACCACCTGGTGGTGAGTTGGATCAGGTGGCGGGGGAAGATGCTGGACAGACCTGGCACACCTAAACATATTGTGAGGGTGTGCTGGGAATGCCTGGCAGAAGCCCCAGTCTGCGAGATCTTCAACTCCCACCTCCGGCAGAACTTTGACAGCATTCCGAGGGAGGCTGAGGACATTGAGTCTGAATGGACCATGTTCCGCACATCCATTGTTGAGGCGCTGTCGAGCTGCAAGGTGGTTGGTGCCTGTTGTGGTGGTAACCCCCGAATCAGATGGTGGTCACTGGAGGTGAAGGGAGCCATCAAGCTGAAGAAGGAGTCCTATCGGGCTTGGTTAGCCTGTGGGACTCCGGAGGCAGCTAACAGGTATTGGCAGGCCAAGGGGAACGCAGCTCGGGCAGTGGCTCAAGCAAAATCTCAGGTGTGGGAGGAGTTTGGTGAGGCTATGGAAAACAGACTTTCGAATGTCATCGAAGCGATTGTGGCAAACCATCAGGTGACTCAGGTGTGGAAAGCAGAGCTCCACTCACACGGTCTATAGTGCAGGTGGGGTGCTGCTGACCTCAACAGAAGCTATAGTCAAGCGGTAGAAGGAATACTTTGAAGAACCTCCTTAATCCCTTTGGCACGCCTTTTGTAGTGAAAGCAGAGTCTGGGGACCAGGGTGCAGGGAGGGGTCCGCAAGTTAGACAAACCTCGGATGCAAGAGGAAGAATGTGGTTTTTGTCCTGGTCGTGGAACGCTCGACCAGCTCTTTATCCTCTCAAGGATATTCGAGTGTGAGTGTGAGTTTGCCCAACCAATCTATGTGTGCTTTGTGGACTCGGAGAAGGCATTTGACCGCATCCCTCGAGATATCCTTTGGGAGGTCCTGCGGGAGTATGGGGTGTCTGGCCCGTTGTTGCAGGCCATTCAGTCCCTGTACAACTGCAGTGAGAGCTTGGTCCGTATAGCCGGCAATAAGTCGGACTTGTTTCCTGTGGGTGTTGGACTCCACCAGGGCTGCCCTTTGTCACCGATTCTGTTCATAATTTTTATGGACAAGTTGTCGTTTTACTATGTTCCTACCCTCACCTATGGTCACAAGCTTTGGGTAGTGAAGAGAGAATGAGATCGCGAATACAAGCGGCAGAAATGAGTTTCCTGCAAAGGGTGGCTGGCCTCTCTCTTAGAGATAGGGTGAGGAGTGTGGCATTTTGGGAGGGGCTCAGAGTAGAGCCGCTTCTCCTCCACATTGAGAGGAGGAACCAGTTGAGATGGCTCAGGTATCTGACTAGGACGCCTCCTGAGCAGTGGCGGTCCTAGCCCTGGGCGAGCAACCCCACCAGCAACCCCACCCCTCCCCACCCCAAATAGCAATCGCCGCAGCAGCGCCTACCATACTACTCCACTTGGGGGTTAATGAGCACCCTCTGCCTGCTGTGTGGTGCATGTAGCTTTCTGCCATGGTCTGACAGACAGGTTTTAACAGAAGGTCCCCCCACCATCACAGGCACACTCAGATTTTCTTTTAAATTTTTATTTGAAAAAACATGGAAGAAACTGAAATATTACTATAAACAAACATAACAAAAACAAACTGTAATACTAGGTAAGTTAAAAGTATAACACACAAATAAAAAAATAAATAATGTAGAATCTGGCACAATCTGGCAACATTGCACCATCCACCAACATTTGTCTGAACCGTGTAGATTTGTATTTGTTATTGTTTTCATCAGGATTCAGGTTCACACAAATGCTCTGAATTATTGACCATATTTACAGTATTATAAATGAAATATGCTTTGTGTTCTATCAGTTGTGTGCATCTAATTTTATTAGATGCACAGATTCATTCCAGGCTCAGCAACCGAGACGAGAGAATCCCACCTGCCCCCTTCCTTCTGGTACAACCCGTCTGTCAGACCATGGCAGAAAGCTACATGCGCCACACAGCAGGCAGAGGGCACCCATTACCCCACAACTGGAGTAGTGTGGTAGGCACTGCTGCGGCGATTCCAGTGCGTTGGGGAGGGGGCGGTCATGCCGCCCTAGATGAGAAGCCGTGGCTGCCCATGTTGCCCATATCAGGAACTGCCACTGCTCCTGTGCGCCTCTTGGATGAGGTGTTCTGGGCATGTCCCACTGGGAGGAGGCCCCGGGGTAGACCTAGGACACGCTGGAGAGATTATATCTCTCGGCTGGCCTGGGAACGTCTTGGGGTCCCACGGATGAGCTGGTGGAGGTTGCTAGGGAGAGGGAAGCCTGAGCTTCTCTGCTTAGGTTGCTGCCCCTGCATAAGCAGAAGAAAATGAATGGATGGATGGATGTTTAAGAAAGGATCTGGAGGGTATGTTTCAGGTTCAGAGGGCTCAGTCTCATGGGTACTTGAGGTCTAGATGTGTTTTGTAGACTTGGGGAAGACATTTGCAATACTGCCAATACATTAAAATCTTTTCAGTTGGTCTGCCCTTTGTCATCAATCTTTTCATGACTTTTTGTCATGGTCCGGGGTTTGTGGACCCTGTGCATTTTTGGTTTTACCTTTAATTGTCTGTTCTGGGGCTTTTCTTTTGTTATGGGGTTTTGGTTTGTTTCTAGTTCCTTGTCTTGTGTCAAGTCTGCGTCTCTGTTCCCCTGAGTCCCTTCCTGTTTTATTGTGATAGTCTCGTGTTCCCTGTGCTTTGTGTTTAGTTTTACTTCCCTTGTCGTTAGGTTCATTTGGTTCACCTGTCATCCCCTGGTGTTTCACTTGCCCTAATCTCCTTGTGTGTATTTAAGCCCTTAGTTTTCCTCGGTTCTTTGTTTGGGTCCTCATCTTTTCATCCTGTTTGACTGCTGTGTGTTTAGGTTTCAAGTTTTCGAGTATTCAAGGTTTCAAGGTTTTTTTTCGTATAGCTGGCCCTGCCCAGCATCTGGCAGTTTTTAAATAAAGTGTTGATCACCACTCACTCTTGCCTGCGTCCTGCTCTGAGGTCCTCCCTGCTCTGCCTGCCGCACCCAGCTGTGACAGTAGGACCCGAACCCAAGATGGACCTCGCGGACAGCGAATCAGGAAGAGCACCGGAAGGTAGCGGACTACTACCTAGCGGAGAAACTGAGGTGGAAGCCTTGGCTCACCCTGGACTCTGTCTCTGAGCCCTCTCCACCTCAGCCTCGAGCCCCGCCGCAACAGCTGACTGCCCCGTCACCTGCGCCCCCACCGCTGACAGTGCCATCGGACACCTCGCCGCAGCGCCCGCCAGCTTCCGGGAGAAGGAAGCGCGGGTCTCGACGAGGGAAACGGCAGCCGTTGTCTGCCGCAGCGGAGGGCTCTGCTCGGCCCCGGCTTGGCTTCGCTGCGGTGTCTGCGCAGCCACCGGACGTTTCCGACCTCTCGCTTGGGGGTGCCGGCTTGGTCGCCAGGAGTGACACCGTGCATAGCTCGCCTGTGATTGCTATGGGGGACATTACGGTGCGACAGGAGGTGGTACGATCGGTCACGGTGCTTTGTGAGCGATGGCTCGAGCTGCCTAGCGAAGAGGATCGGGAAACGGCGAAGCGCATGATCCAAAGACTAGTGACGATGCAGCTGGGATTTTTGGACGGCCTGCCTGACTCCATTCGGGACTTTGTTAGAAACAGGGTCCTCCTAAGTTCCCTGTCTTCCACGGCTGGGACCATGCTGTCGGAGCCACGGGTGGAGGCGGCTATGGTCCAGCTCGCTTCCGTACCCGTGCCCACTTCACGGGCGAGAGCAGCCAGGGAGAGGCTATCTTCGGCATCCGTCCCCGCTCCTCAGGTGAGGAGTGTCTTCGCCCCCAGCTTAAGCAGAAGAAAATGGCCCCCCTGCAGTCCCAGCCCCAGCCCCAGCGCCCTCTGGTCCCCCTGCAGCCCCAGCCCCAGCGCCCTCTGGTCCCCCTGCAGCCCCAGCCCCAGCGCCCTTTGGTCCCCCTGCAGCCCCAGCCCCAGCTCCCTCTACGCCCTCAGCTTCGCCCCCGTCAGCTTCAGTCCCCTCTCCAGCTTCGCTCCCCTCAGCCTCAGTCCCCTCTCTAGCTTCGCTCCCCTCAGCCTCAGTCCCCTCTCTAGCTTCGCTCCCCTCAGCCTCAGTCCCCTCTCTAGCTTTGCTCCCCTAAGCTTCAGTCCCCTCTCCAGCTTCGCCCCCGTCAGCTTCAGCTTCACCCCCCTCAGCTTCAGTCCCCTCTCCAGCTTCTCCCCCTCAGCCTCAGTCCCCTCTCCAGCTTCGCTCCCCTCAGCCTCAGTCCCCTCTCTAGCTTCGCTCCCTCCGGTCCCTTCGGTCCCCTCAGTTCCCCCAGCTCCAGCTTCCTCATCTTTAGCTCCTTCGTCCTCTCAGCTTCAGTCCCCTCATCTTTAGCTCCTCGGTCCCCTCAGCTTCAGTCCCCTTAGGCGCTTCAGTCCCCTTAGCCCCTTCAGTCCCCTCAGCTTCAGTCCCCTTAGGCCCTTCAGTCCCCTCAGCTTCAATCCCCTTAGGCCCTTCAGTCCCCTCAGCTTCAGTCCCCTTAGGCCCTTCAGTCCCCTCAGCTTCAATCCTCTTAGGCCCTTCAGTCCCCTCAGCTTCAGTCCCCTCAGCTTCAGTCATTTTAGGCCCTTCAGTCCCCTCAGCTTCAGTCCCCTTAGGCCCTTCGGTACCTTCAGCTTCGGTCCCCTCAGCTTCAGTCCTCTTAGGCACTTCAGTCCCCTCAGCTTCAGTCCCCTCAGCTTTGGTCCCCTCAGCTTCAGTCCCATTTGCTCCAGCTTCAGTCCCCCTGTAGATCCTTGGGCTCCCTCAGCTTCAGCTTCGGTCCCCTCTGTCCCCTCGGGTCCCCCTGTAGTTCCTTCTGTCCTCTCGGCTGCTTCAGCTTCGGTCCCCTTGACTTTAGCTTTGGCCCCCTGTCTCGGCTCCCTCGGCTTTAGCTTCAGTCCCCTCTGTCCCCTTGGGTCCCCCTGTAGATCCCTCTGGCCCCTCAGCCCCAGTCCCTCTGGTCCCTTAGCCCCAGCCCCTCAGTTCCAGTCCCTTGGGTTCCTTCGGCTGTAGCGTTGGTTCCCCTTTTTGTTCCCTCCTCGGGCCCCTCCTTGACTCCCTCCTCGGGCCCCTCGGCCACTGCTGAGTCCCCCTACTGGAACTGGGTCCTAGACCGCCCACACTGCAGCCGCAGGTGTTGGAAGAGCCTGGTGGTTGCCGTGTTTTGGGGCACAGTCCTCTCGTGTTCGGGAACCTTCGCTCCTTGGGTGGCCCGATCGAGTTCCCTCCTCCGACTCGCCTTTGTCCTCGCCGCCGCCGCTGGGAGCGTGGTCGGCCTCCGGCTCGCCTTTGTCCTTGCCGCCGCCGCTGGAGCGTGGTCGGCCTCCGGCTCGCCTTTGTCCTCGCCGCCGCCTCTGGGAGCGCGGTCGGCCTCCGGCTCGCCTTCGTCCTTTGTTCTTGTCTGTTCTGGGGGTTTTCTTTTGTTATGGGGTTTTGGTTTGTTTCTAGTTCCTTGTCTTGTGTCAAGTCTGCATCTCTGTTCTCCTGAGTCCTTTCCTGTTTTATTGTGATAGCCTCGTGTTCCCTGTGCTTTGTGTTTAGTTTTACTTCCCTTGTCATTAGGTTCATTTGGTTCACCTGTCGTCCCCTGGTGTTTTCACTTGCCCTAATCCCCTTGTGTGTATTTATGCCCTTAGTTTTCCTCTGTTCTTTGTTCGGGTCCTCGTCTTTTCATCCGTTTGATGGCCGCTGTGTGTTTAGTTTTGAGTTTCGAGTATTCAAGGTTTCAAGTTTTGTTTTGTATAGCTGGCCCTGCCCAGCATCTGGCAGTTTTTAAACAGTGTTGATCACCACTCACTCTTGCCTGCGTCCTGCTCTGAGGTCCTCCCTGCCCTGCCTGCCGCACCCAGCCGTGACACATTTGTAGACAGAATTTCTAGACACTGATAGCAATCAGCTTCCGGTCTCAGAGCTTCTATTCTTGCCAGAAGGTAACAGTAACAGTCAGGTAGACAGCTTCCTGACACTTCTTAGAGCCTTTCAGAGCATTTTATACACATGATTACATCTAAGGGTGTGAGCATTTACACAGAAGGGAGTCTCAGTAAGGATGGAGACAGTCTGACACAGTTTTCTCCTATTCTGCTCCCAGTTATAAACAGGCCAGTTACTGGAAAACAATTCATATAGGCATCAATTATTATAACAGTGAGCGACCTGATCATCATCCTGCTGCTCTGGTGTTACAGTTTTGCTACTGTTTGGCTAAAATTCAATCATGTTTGTATGTAAAACTAAAGTTTTCCCTGCTGTAGCTCAACTTTAGCATGATGACAACATCATCATCATGTTCTTTTAGCAGATGTACAGTTTATGTGTTTCTTTTTCATTTCAGCAGTCAACGTGAGTTCCATTTACAATGTGACCCCCATATCCAAAGGGAGAGTGATCACCTTTGACAGCATCAGTGTTCATCGCCTGAGCTGTGGTAAGATGGACAAAGACTGTAAGTAAAAGCTGGATGCACAGTGAGGCCAAAAGTATTTGGACAGTGACTCTTTCTGTAGTTGTGCCTCTGTTCACTTTTCATAAGGAGTGTGGACGTGGACCCAGATGCAGGTTTGAAAAGAGAGTTAAATAATAAAAATAAACCTTTATTTAGCTGAAAGTCCAGTGGCAGCCACAAACGGACTGAGTTACAGGGGTGCTTGAGTTGAGTTCTTATTACCCAGAAGCCCGTGCTATCACCTGCACTGTCACCTGTGCTGTTTTCAACTAATTGTTCCTTTTGAGGACATTTACAGTAGTTTACATCCTATTCTTATAAAATGAGTGTATTTAATTGTGTTTACCTGTTACAGACTAACTGCTCATAGCTCAATAAATACCGCTGGACTACACGCCAGCAAGGGAAGAATTGCCTCTCCTCTTTTTCCTGTATCCTGACGATACATCATCTCTGACACCAAAGAATTAGCCCGACTCCTTTACCTCCCCAACAATGAAGCAACAAACTGAGGCCTTAAGTACACACATGAGGAAATCAAGGGAAGTGGACACAGGAGTGTGACGAGAAACAGCTGAAACAAATGAAACAAGACAAGGAAGTAAAACTGAATTAAAGGCACAGAACCATCAAAATAATACAGGAAGTAACTAAACATTAACAGCGTGATGGAGACATAATTAACATCATCACGCCTGGCAGTTTATGCAATCAGAATGATGATCTGAATGCACTGGTGTACCAAACATATTTGCTTTTACAAGAGCAGATCTATAAGTGTTCTATAGGCTACTCTTGTTAATGTTTGTTTTTTAGTATTTATTTTATTTATTCATGCCAGGCCTGAAAGGCAGGAAGGAAAGGGGTAAGAAGAGCGATAAAGAAAAAAGAGAAAGAGAGGAAAAAAATTAAAAACTTTAACAAAGGGAGGAGAAAACAGAAAAATAGACAGAGAAACATAAATACACAGACATACACATATTCACATGTCTATACACATGCATATACACATACACACAATCTAGCTTTGTTTTGTAGTAATGTGTGTGTGCACCTCTGTCATGGAACGTACTCGGTAATGAGGGCAAGAAGCGCAACCACGTGCCTCAGGATCCCGAGGCAATCAGGGAAGAACCCAGGGGACCCGAGCAATCCACGGCCCACCAGCAGCCCAGAAGACCCGAGGCCACACATCCCGATGGCAACTGCGCGCACACCCCAGAGGAAGAAGGAGGGAGACCTCAGATGGAGCCCCCACGGTCAAAGGGCAAGAGTCCAGAGAGCCAGAGGCAATGAGCAGCCCACCCCACCGTAGGCCAGCACCCCCAGCATGAGCTGAGAACACGGCCCCGAGGCCCTAGGCACACGAGAACCTCCCAACACCTAGCAGAGGCCCCCCCAACACCTAGCAGGCCCCCCCAACACCAAAGAGGCTCGAGTCACCCCCAGGCCACAACCGCCAAGGGAGTGGGCCAAAAGTCATGCCAAGACATCCAGCCATGCACCCTGGGAGCCACAGACACCCATACCCCAAGGGTGGCAGCGACAACCAGCGGGGAGCAGTAGGGAGGGGTGACTCCCACCCTCCGCAGCCATGTCCCACAGGGGCCAAGCCTTAACAAGCCACAGACCCAGGGCCAATGCCCATACACACCCACACATACGCACACACATAACACAAACACACATATATGGTAGTCACACACTCAAGCACACACACACTGGACATTACTGGAACACTAAGTGTGGGTGACCGGGTACCAGCACAGAGCCAGCAGTGCCCCAGGGAAGCAGTCAACCCATGCCCGAACCACTAGCCAGTCCCTATCCCAGGCAGGGTGCATGAAACCTGGGTGTGGGAAGACCCGCCCACCCCCTCCTCCCACTCAATGTGTTTCGGGTGATGTGGTGGGAAGAATGTGTGTGACTGTGCGAAAGCTACAGTGCTATTAAAATTGGAGGTATAGATGTAACATGAGCACTGAGTAACAGCGCCCATCTGCACCAGCACCCCAAGGCCCTCAATGTTTAAGATGCAAATTAAAATTGAGCAGCAGGCAGCAGTGAACAGACAAGTGGGGCCACCTCAGCAGCTCCACCCACCAAACACTGTGTGACATGCCTACCCCCCAAGGCCCTGTGTGTACATGATGTGTCATGAGGCGTATGATGTAATTAAAAAGAAGCAGTGGGACATCATGCAGCACAGCAAGCAGATCCAAGGAAGTTGCCCTATTCACTGCCGCACGAGCCCCCCCCCCACACACACACACACAGCTAAATACTGGCTCACTACACACCCCAGTTCCCTACACCCAACCGCAGGGCAGGGAAGGCAGGTCCAGGGCCTGAAACGGCCACACCCCCAGGGCACCACTGTGCTCAAGGCCAGCACCTACCATCCACACTGCAGACAAGTATGACAAACACACACACGCATATAAAAGAAAACAAACATCACCCATAC
>JAMQGT020011675.1:0-68288 GCA_024447675.2 Pterophyllum scalare
CAAATGAAAGCCTTCCTAGAGGAATTAGACTTGCCAACAATTGGAAAAAATCAGAATGACCTTTTGACCTCACCAATAACAAAAGCAGATAGAGAGAAAGCAGTAAAACAAACAAGTCTCCACGTAGCGATGGGCTAACAGCAGAATGGTACAAAAAATTTAGTGAAGAACGTTTTCCATTACTTGAAGTATCATTTAATCATACACTTAAATATGGCGAAATGCCCCCATCTTGGAAGGAAGCAATAATATCAGTGATAACCAAGAAAAAAACCAGTGAGACCTGTTCAGACTACAGGCCGATTTCATTACTCAACGTAGACTACAAATTATATACTTCAAAATTTCAAAAAGATCGAATATTTTATTAGTGATATTATAGATGACAATCAGACAGGCTTCATTAAGGGGCGTCAAACTCAGGACAACATAAGGAGGGCCCTACATATTATCCATCATATTCAAAATAATCAGATCAGTGCAGTCCTAATGAGCTTGGATGCTGAAAAGACTTTTGACAGCGTTAATTGGGCTTTTTTATATTTGGTACTAGAAAAATTTGGATTCAGTGAAGAAGCTGTAAAATGTATCAAAATGCTCTACCAGAAACCAACTGCAAGAATAAGAATAAATGGTAATTTGATGGGGAATATAACATTAGAACGGTCCACCAGGCAAGGCTGCTGTCTCTCGCAAATTCTGTTTGCAATCTTTTTGGAGCCACTAGCCCAATCAGTCAGGCAGAATAAATATCTAAGAGGGATAAAAATTGGGGAAGAAAAACATACAATTGCACTTTTTGCAGATGATGTGATTTGCTTTTTAAAGGACCCAGATACAGGTATACCTATTTTGACCACCTTGCTAGAGAGATTTGGCTTTTGCTTTGGGTAGAAATTAAATCTGACTAAGACACAATTTCTGACGTTTAATTATTCCCCATCTAGAGATTTACAGTTGAAATTTAATATAAATAGGAGAGCAACCAAAATGAAATAAATTGGGATCACTTTAACACAAAGGATTGAAGAGCTTTATGAGGCTAATTACCAACAAATGGACATAGAAATTAGGAATGATATGAAAAGGTGGAGCACCCTTCCTCTAGATATTAGCTCACAAATAGAGATTATAAAAATGTGTGTTCTTCCATGACTCCTCTACCTGTTCCAATCTTTGCCTGTTGAAGTACCAGAAAAACAATTCAGAATATGGGACAAAACTGTGTCAAGGTTTATATGGAATAGCCATAGGCCAAGAATCAGATTAAAAACACTACAGATTGGGACAGACAAAGGAGGCATGGTGTTACCTGACTTCAAGGTATACTATCATGCAGCACAAATAAGATCTGTAATTTGTTGGTGTGACAGAGATTATGTTGCTAAATGGAAAAACATAGAACAAAGTATTCAAGGAAGAGAAATTCAAAGCCTGATAGGTGACAAAGAAGAAGCAATGAGTAGAATTGAACAGGTGGATATGGTTAGTCAGTTCACATTGAGAACATGGTTTAACCTGGTACACAAATATAAACTGGAGAATGAGCTTGGATTACTTCGATGGATAGCATATGACACACACTTAACATGCAGTTCTCTTGATCAGAGGTTCCAGCAATGGATCCCAAGAGGAATAACAATTATAAATACACTAATAGAGAATGGGAATTTTATGAGTTTCCAAAAGATTAAACAAAAATATGAATTAAGCAATTAAGACCCTTTCAGGTATTTACAGATAAGAGATTTTTATATTAAAGAAATAAAAGACAAAGTTAACCTGGAGAAAAGTGGAATAATTAAGATGATAAATGAAATTTATAACTCAAAGAAATATAGAATAATTTTCACAATTTATCATCATTTGATGGAGAGGAAAGGGAACACAATCTCATAAGTAAGATTGAAATGGGAGAGAGAACTGGGTGTAAACATTTCGGAAGAAGAATGGAGTTATATTTGAAAAATGCAACAGACAACCACAACATCGCATCTTTGGAGAACATGTGGTTGGAAAAATATAATCAGATTCTTTGTCACACCAAAATTGAGTGGCAAATTTGCATCGATATCGCAACCATGTTGGAGGAGATGTGGAAGTATTAATGTGGATCGCTCTCATGTCTTTTGGCTTTGTCCAAAACTCACAAAATTTTGGGGTGATGTTCACTTAGCCATTGCTAGAATTCTGGGTTATGAAATACCCAAATCATTTAAATTCTTGTACGTTGGTTACATGGCAGAAACTGAGGTATCAAAAAGAAGCCAGATACATTTTGAAAATTTTGTTAGTGGTTTGTAAAAAAGCAATCACGAGAAAGTGGCATAAGCCTGACCCACCAACACAAAAAGATTGGCTGAAAACTGTGAAGGAAATATACACTATGGAGCAGCTGACTCACAAGATAAGGACTCAAGAAGAACAATTACAAGAGAAATGGGAGAAATGGTCTTTATATGCATCAACGACAAGCGAATGAAACAATTTAAACATGGACATGTAGAAGCACATTGTAAATAAGGCAACCTAACATGCTCCTGTGTTTTTTTTTAAATTGCTTTAGTTTCTTTTGATGTTCTTGTATTCTTGTAAAGGGAAAACCCAATTAAAAATAAAGTATAAAAAAAATCCTCTGAGAATGGTCCAGTACTAGGATTAAACTAAAAATGAGTGACAAAGCAGCCAATATTCAAAGAAAAACTTTGAAACACCTTCAGAAAGCCTGGAAAACTATTGCTTAAGATCATTTTAAACAATTACAAAAAAGTCTGGCTCCTTTGAACTAAAATGTGAAGAGGTAATGCAAAGGTAAAGCTTATGCCTCATCTGAGCAACAACAATCAATTGATCACAATAAGGAAGCAGATTACCATAAGTGTTCATTAACACATATGCAACACACATATTTGGTGGTTTTAATTTAGGTGGGGTTCAATGCTAATTCTATTGTGTATGCAAGTCCATAGCTATGGGCACTGGCATCAATTATTTCTCCTTTTCCTAAATTGTAATGGGCTTGTTGGACTTTTAGAAATAAAAATGTGTACATTAAATGGATTTGATGACGAAGTCCATTTCACAGCCTTGAATTTCTTCAGTGTGCTAGCTCACAATAATGAAGCAGTGAGCTAAACATGCTCAAAGGAGCACCCCTCATCCCTTAAGCTAATGGCACATGTGAAGTGAGCATCCATCCATCCATCCATCCATCCATCCATCCATCCATCCAGGCCTCCCTCTCCCCAGTCAGCTCATCCAGGGGGGATCTTAAGGCATTCCCAGGCCAGCTGAGAGATATAATCTCTCCAGTGTGTCCTGGATCTGCCTTGAGGTCTCCTTCCTGGTACGACACCTTATATAAGAGGCACCCAGGAGGCATCCTAGTCAGATGCCCAAACCATCACAAACCACCTTTTGCTGTGGAGGAGAAGCGGCTCTACTCTGAGTCCCTCCCGAATGGCTACACTCCTCACCCTATCTCAAAGGGTGAGGCCAGCCACCCTTCAGAGGAAGAAATTTCTGCCACTTGCATTCGCAATCTCGTTCTTTCAGTCACTACACAAAGCTCACGACCATAGGTGAGGGTAGGGACGTAGATTGACCAGTAAATTGGCAGCTTTGCTTTCACACTCAGCTCACACTTCACCACGATGGACTGGTGCAGCATCCGCATCACTGAAGATGCAACCCCAATCCGTCTGTCAATCTCCTGTCAGTCCCTGTACAAGCGCAGTGAGAACTTGGTCCGTATTGTCGGCGATAAGTCGGACTCGTTTCCTGTGGGTGTTGGACTGGCAGGGCTGCCATTTGAGCATATCTAAGTGGTGGAAGTCTTCCGCCTTTGTGGCCTCAGATCTCATCTCTGCTTTTTGGGGATGATGCGGTCCTGTTGGCTTCATCAGGTGGTGGCCTCCAGCTCACAGTGGAATGGTTTGCAGCTGAGTGTGAAGCAGCTGGCATGAAAATTAGCACCTCTAAGTCCTAATTTCAAAAGGGTGGAGTGCCCACTCCGGCTCAGGGACAAGTTGCTGCCCCAGGTGGAGGAGTTTGAGTATCCCGGGGTGAAGTGAGTAATCTAAGTAAATTTTTGTTATGCAATGACAGTTCATGGCAACTGCAGCTGCTCTAATGACCCTTATAAATACAACCACTTTAATTTCCTGGGCAGGGAGACAGCAAGACATGAAATCAAAGCTGATCGAGGGATTACTGCTGGTGATGGGGATGGGGAGAGGAGCCAATCCATTAGGAGTATTGCCTGAATTAGGACTGAACTGGGGTTTTCATCTTTCATGTAAATGATATCTCCTGTCACTTTCTGAAGACATCAAAAGACATAAATTGCTCCCCAACAGTGAGGTATGATATCCCCGTGATTGTGTTTCATTGCTTTAAGACATCATTTTATTAGTCTGCACAGACATTCACACATTTCTGAGGTGACAGGGTGTAATTGAAAATTAATGTTCTTTATGAGCATTTTTTTTTAGTATTTTTGGGAAGGTTTAGTCAAAAAAAAAAAACAAGTTTGGAGGAGCTCACGAGGCTGTTTCGTTGGTGCCTTGCACCATCAGATACTTCATTCTAATAATCTGGAAAACATTTGCTCCAAGCATGCTGAAAAGCTGAAGATTCACTGACTTGTATTTACGTCTTGCCTGCAGCACTCAGAGTGTACCTGTGTTTGCTATTTGGCCTCTCAGAAATCGAAAGTGTGATTTTCTGAATGCGCACCCCCATAGCTTGTACCTAGGCTTCCCTCATATCTCCATGGGAAACTGTGAAATCCATTTAGCGCGTACAGAGCATCTACAGGTCACCAGTGTTCTGCCTAAAGCTTCAGGGAACACACAACAGCATTAATAATCCATACACAGTGGATATTTGGTATTTTAGTATTCCGCATGACAAAGTGCCTTTGATACCTGCTACCTGCTAGTTCCACCATAAAATGAAGAACAAAGTGTGAGCGTAAGCCTAACCAACAACCTTAAAGTAAAAAAGCAGAGTTTCAACACAGTGTTTGGTATCATGCATGTGTAGTGTGTCTTATTTATTTTTTGTTAGAAGACACATTAACATGTTTTAGATTCTCTCTTGATGCTTTCTCTTTAGTCTCTTTCCGTTTATGGGTTCAAAGAGCTGAGCAATGTTGAAACTTTTCTCTGAAGTTTGTGGGAAGTCTTCAAGGCCAGACTGGTAATAATAAATTATACAGAGGAGGATGGAATTTTCTTGGCTGTACATCACAGTCATTGTTACAGCTATTATTTTTAAACAATGTCTGTCTGTATTTGTTAGTCTACCAGCTGGTGGGTTGTCTTGAACTGGTGTGACGGTTATGTCATTGTATCCGATTTGTCTAATCGTAGCTTAATCTTTTCCAGGGTAAGGCCTAGCGCTGTGCACATCCGAAGATGACAAATCCTCGGTGTGGTTTTAATCTTGGTAACTGAAGCGCCGCAAGTCGAGCAAATGAACCTAATCTCAGTCAGATAAAAGGCGGGATCCCCAGCTAACACTGAGATGATGTTGTTTATTGTTTTGCTACACTTATCAGCTTAACATGCAAGGATTCCTCAAGAAACAGCTTAGGGGGTTTAAAAAGATAAACACAGCTTAGTACCAAAGCTGTGTTTTCCTCACATATTCTCACCTCCTTGGAGTCATCAGGAAAAATACATTTAGAGGAAGAGTGCAGTGGAAGGCCACCAGATGTAGGCTGCACTAGATACACTAGATGGGAGAAGGGTGCTTTCACTTAGCTTTAATGACATCATACATTAGTATATTTTGGTTTTATTTTCCCAAGTTTGAGATGGGTAATGACAATTTGGTAAATAGTAGTTGTACTAGTTTTAGTATTATTGTTGACTAATGGATTCACATGCCTTCAGATCTAATTTAAATCCACTGAACAGATTGTTGATCATTTTCAGTGGGAGTATTTATTTTGTAGAACCTTGCTGGGATAAAGCGCTAGAACTAGTTTGTGAATTATTCCCAGTCTTTGTAGCAATGGAAAGATGTGCTCCAATTGTAATTCATTCATACTGTGCAACAATAAATTGCAAACTGAATACCCAAATATTCCCCCTCCCTGTACTGCCCTTCTGACAAGTCAAAACAATTTTTTTTTGCTGCAATCAGAGGTGGGAAGTAACAAAGTACAAATACTTTGTAACTGTGTTTAAACAGAAGTTTC
Organism: Pterophyllum scalare; assembly: GCA_024447675.2. NCBI lineage: Eukaryota > Metazoa > Chordata > Actinopteri > Cichliformes > Cichlidae > Pterophyllum > Pterophyllum scalare. The sequence goes on from JAMQGT020011675.1 coordinate 6,209, forward strand.
AGGTATCTGTACTTCATGTATTTGTTTTTGTGACACCTTTTACTCCCTGCATTTGAGGTGAATTCTTATTTCATGTCACTGCACGCCTTCAAACATCAAACTGATCTGAACCTAAATGTAAGGAACAATCACACAAACAGGACAAGACAGAGAAAAGAATGAGATAAGATCATTCAGAGATGGAGGAAGCTGTAAGAATGACAGGACAGGAGAGGAGGAAGAGAGGGTGTGTTTAAAGGTAAGGACTGGAAACTGGAAATTTAAAGCTTACATGAAATGGTCTCATTTATTTTATAGTTTTTTCTAAACAAATACTGGAGCTTTACGTACATGATGTGTTGCTGAATTGTGTTTTTATGAAATTAAAGTATACTAACTTTGTGTTATTCAAAGCTTGCATAACAATACCAGGCAGTGTTGTACAGGCTACACTGGTTAGTTTACAATGCTGTGGTAAAGTTTACAGGAATGCTCTGTGTTTGACTGATGCAGTGTGGCTGTGGTGTTCATGGACAATGTTCGGTTGCATAAAGGGTAGCAGACAACAATTGTTCTGATGATATTGATTAGATTCACTCACTGAATTCCACATTTATACTAGCTTTATACTATCCAGAGGCTGGAAATCAGCTGTGATAGCTCATGTAACATCTGCTTATTGAATTCAGTTGATTAATCCAGAAAAAAAAAGGAGCACAGCACAGCTCAGCTGATCACAGCCTGTAAACAAAATCTACTGGAGATCACAATGGAAATGACTGTGACTTGTTTCTAGCTGATTCTTTTTCCCACGCTGCACCACTAGACCGGATCTGGGGGTTTCCATGCCTGCCGAAATCCAATTTAACCTCTGACTGTACTAATTTTCCTTTTTAGGAGTGGAGGCAGAGTCACCCATCTGCAATATAGACAAAAGCAAAGACAGTTTTTCTTTTAATCCTTTTGTTTTTCTCTGTTCAAGCTGTGGAAGTTAATTAGAATTAGAATTTAAGTTGAAATAGAGTTTGTATTTCCTTCTATTAATATTATATTAACATGACAGTAGGCTCAGTTTGCATTGCACAGAAATAGCTGGTCCTCCAGAGAGGTACTTTTTATTGTATATACTTTGAATACATTTCAGAGCCTGTACTTTATCACTTTTATATGACTGAAGAAATTGAATCAGTACTTCAGCTTTTACCAGGATATTTTTAACACAGGTATCTGTACTCCTATTTAAATGATACATGTCTGTACTTTTGCCATCTCTCACTGTTTGTTGTGTCATGTTTGTGGGTTTCTGTTCTGTCACTTCCTGCTTTATTTAGTTTTATTTTTTTGTTTATTTGTTCTGTTTTCACTTACTTTCTCTTACCCTTCCAGTTTTCTGCCACACTGCTGTTATTCACCCATAACTTGACAGATTGTCTTCGCACTTCTGTAAGACTAACCTTATAGACATTTCCCAGTAGTCTAAACTTATACTGTCTGTATTTTTTCACCGCTTGAATGTTGGGGTGGCTGTGAGCAGGTCACCTACTAATCGGAAGGTTGGAGTTTCAATTCCTGGCTGCTCCAGTCTGCATGCCAGAGTATCCTTGGGCAAGATCCTGAACCCCGTGTTGCTATCCGATGCATTCATTGAAGTGTGAATGTTAGATAGAAAGGTGTTAAAAAAATGCTTGTATGAGTGGGTGAATGAGGCATGTTGTATGAAGTGCTTTAAGTGCTTGAGTAGAAAAGCATTCTGTAAGAACCCGTCCATTTACTTGAATTCCTTATGTTTTCTTTTCAATGTTGTATTTCCTTTGTTTTTTGTTTTGCTAGTTTTCTCCATATTCACATGAATGACTTATGGTCTAAGTTGTTTAGGTGCCCAAAATCTTGTGTGCCTATCTCTTTTTTTGGCCGCAGTGGCTTTTTTTATCAACAGTAAAGGGAGACAAGAAATGGGGAAAGATACAGGGGAAGACACGCGGGTTAACTGGCGACAGGCCAGGACTTGAACTCACACTGCCTGCATCGCAACGTGGCACATACACGTGGTCATCCGCTCGACCACCGAGCCACTCAGGCCTCATACGCTTTCAGCTTTCACACACCCTCCAGCAGAGATGATCCTTGGTAAACAGTAAAGACTGAAAAAGATGGATGGAGGAGACTAGAAAGTGTGCTAATGTATGTTTGTGTGTGTGTTCATAGCAAGGTTAAAACTAGACCCACCTTCAGCTCTATGCTGGCTAACAGGCAGCAGGCTAATAACTTCAATTATCTCAGAACTCAGCTTCAGGGCACAGCTGATGGGACTGTAGCCTTTGATAGAGACTTGAGACACACACACACACACACACACACACACACACACTGTCACAGCCAAACTTGTGTAAGTGTGCGATGACCTCTACTCACAGGCACACACATATCTGTGTCGAGACAAATGCCCATACCGCACAAAACACACTCATGCAGACATACACATGTTCATAACTAGAAGGACACATAAATTGGTGTAAACATCACCAACAAAGGATAGCTGAGGACTGTTGGACTCTCTCAGCTCTAGTCTCCTTCGACAGCAAAACTCTGAAGTTTACTGAATAAACTGAAAATTAAGACTGGGTTTTATTTTCCCCACAAGTCAAACCTTCCTCTTCATTATCCAGCGTTAGACTGACATTCAGGTACCTCATTGTGACATTTAGGGTTGTAGTAAATTTTAATTGTAGAAGTGTGAGAGAGATAATTGAGTGTGCCTGCTGGTGCAGGGTTAATGGCTGCTGTCATTTACTATCTCTATAACAGATTACATAGTCAGTGGACTCTTTGGTTGCTTTACATTATACATAGGATAGTTTTGTATCTGCAGTGGTGACTTGTACAGTTTAGCATCATAAATTGTGTGATTTTCCCCTGAACAGCCAGTGTTATGATTAAAAGTATCAGCCGTAAACTAGCAGAAACATCAGCTGGAAGGTACCCACAAATTTTTGTGTATGTGAAAATTTTGACCTTCTGGGGCTAACTAGAGTAACACAGGAGATTAGCAAAGTCATCCAAGATGTAGCATACAATGTGACGGCAGTCAGTAGCTTTTAAGACATGTCAGTATGCACTATTATGGAGAAAAGAAAAGAACCTGAAAAACAGTGAAAATGCATAACAATGGACAGATGAGCCCGATGAAACCCTTAAAACTACATCAGGAGCATTTTTCATTGAACTGGAATTTACTGTGATCAGAAAATCACTGATTATAGTTGATTTTCAGTTAAGTGCCATGAAAATTTTAACGGACAATTCCACTTTTACGCAACCACATCTCTGCTTTCAAAAGAAAAAGAAAGCAGAGGGTCAATTTGTGATACATGGGTTCATGTGAACAATGTTTATGTCACTGTTAAAATAGATGTGTATGCATTTCATATTTGGCTGTATTGTTATGTTTGTCCAGGGGCACAGTGTAGGGGAAAGAGAGAGCAACATGGAGACTGGGAAGGCTTCTGGAATAAAAATGAAATGACATGAAAAGTGTAAAGTGTATTGCTATTCTCTTGGTGACAGGGCATCCAGTGCCAAAATTAAGACTTTGTTGTTGCAAAAACAGACAGAGAGAGTTGAGGGTGTGGGGTGGCGTGCAACAGAAAATGTGTTGCAGCAAGCTGAGACAGGTGATTTGGCACCTGAAAAACCAATTCTTTGGGGTTTAAAGATCGGAGGAAAAAGTTGATAGACCAAGAAGGAGAAAAAGGAGGTGAGGGAGTGCAAGGGGACAAATGAGAGAGAAAGAGAGAAAGACTGAAGGGGTGGGGAGGGGAGAGAACACAGGGGCATCCAGAGGACAGAGAGTGGTGGTCAAATTTTCTCATTCCTGCTTCTTTCTTTCATTTCCTTGCCTTCCTCTCCTGTTCCTAACCTGCTCACCTCCTCATCTCTCCATCATATCCATGTCTCCTGCATGTACTTTTGGAAGTCTTTTTACTTTGTGGAAGCACTGAAATCCCTTTCTGCATACAGAAAGTGGGACTGCTGTCCCGTCAGGAGCAGCAGTGGCAATAGTGCAAACCACCGCCCTGATGTTTAATTCATTGTTGGGGAGTCAGAGAGGACAACACGAAATAAAGAAAAGGGGAAGGAGTAGATGGAAAGATTTCCATTTCTTTTCTTTTTTTTGCTGCTTTGTTTCCAGTTCTGACAGAGCAAGTGAGATGAATTACATGTTAGGGAGGGAGGGAATCCAAGAAAGACAAAGAAATACAGAGAGAAACACTAAGTGAAAAAAACAAGAGAGGTTTGGCTCTAGAGATTGTCTGCTGTTTGCGTGGCTGTTAAGGCATACTTATAGAAGGTGAGGTGTGTGTGTCTGCATCTGAATATTTTGACACTCGTCAATCAAAATGTGATTAAATACAGAAACCTTTAGGAGGAGCAGGACTGGTGGATTCCCATCAGACTTAGACCTGTAGGAGTGTGTGTGTGGGTGGTTGTACTGGAGTAATATTGTTATGATCTTGGGTCTGTGAGCCAGCGCCGTTTGTTTCGTACTGTCAGACTCTGTTAATGTTGCTGTTTGATTGTCAGTTTGTGATGGACTTTTGTAATTTTGAGTTTTATACGACCTTGGGTTCCTGATTTGTAGTCGCAGAAATTCTGAGTTTAGTTTTCTGAGTTTTGTTTTTGATTATGATATTTATATCTAATTTCTGGTTTCTCTGTGTCAAGTCTGTGTTTGTGTCAAACTTGTTTGGTCATTTCTTGTTTTATTTTGCCAGCCCTTGTCTCTGCATTGTGTTCAGTTTTGTTTCCTGTGTTTCGACCTCCCCCAGCTGTTCCCACTTTCCTCATTACCTGGTGTATAAATGATTGCCTTTTCCCCCTTGCTTGGTAGTGTGTTTCCTTGTTCTGCGTTCTCCTGAGAATCCTAGTCTTGGATTATTTACTCTTGTTGGCCATTTCCGCGTCTCCTTGTATTTCATGAGTAACCAGCAATAAAGCTGTGGACTCATGCGTGTTTCACATGGTGTCATTTTTGCTAAATCATTGCTGATTAGCATTTGGAAGTTTACTGTTGATGATATTACAGCTCCTATTAGTTTATAGATAGAGAGATAGATACTTTATTCATCCTCAAGGGAAATTCACAAATTCCAGCAGTATTCACAAACATGCTAGAGAAGCAATAAATACTAATAAACACTAATTAATACTAATAAATATAAAGTATAAAAATTAAAAATTAAAATGTAAAAGGTCCAGTACAGACCAACTGTAGATTAAGGTGCATGATCAATGGTGTACATAACAGTGCAGAACAGTGTGGAATGTTGCCATTAACTGGTGAAGTTACAAAGCCAGGTGACTTAGGGGAACAACCATCTCTTTGGTCCGTCAGCGGAGCAGGAAAAAGACAGCAGCCTGTTACTGAAACCTCTCCTCTGTCTGGAGATAATGCGGTGCAGTGGGTGCAGTGGATTGTCCATGATTGACAGAAGCCTGCTTAGCACCCTTTGTTCTGCCACAGATGTCAGGCTATCCAGGTCCATACCAACAATGGAGTGTGCCTTTCTCACCAGATGCACTTGTGATGAATTAATACCAGTCACCAGTGTCAGCAGCACTAAATTTCATAGAGCACATGTGAAGGGACCAATACCAAAATGCCGTTATTAAGTCAAGCCCAGATAAACATGCAGTAAAAGTCAGCATTAAGTTGGCAGCAGAGTCATAAAGACAATTATCACAATTACAGCAAGACCATAACAAGTTGCTAAAATATATAATTTGAAGTCATTTGTATACCACTCCATGTTGCTCTAGAAAAATGGAGTCCTGATTATGATTTAAATGACTTTGACAACTGAGGAAACCAACCAATGCAGTTTACCTGAAATGGGATGGCAGTTCGGTGGCTCCATTGTTCTACTTTTTGTTTTATAATGCCCCAAATGTTTTCAGTGTGTGATAGATCTGGATTGCAGGCAAGCCATTTTAGCACCTGGAACTATGGCGTTGGAGTATATCCTGAAAATGGTTTGACATTGTCTTGCTAAAATAAGCTAGGCATTCCCTGAAAAAAGAGGAGCATTATGGGGCCTTCACAGTTGTGAAGCTTGCCCATGTCATGTGCTATGCAGTCCAAGGGACTTGATTTTTAAAGACTCTAGTTTAATTTTAGCCAGTTAACACTTAATTATGCTGATTTTTCTTTTCTTTTCTTTTCTTTTCTTTTCTTTTCTTTTCTTTTCTTTTCTTTTCTTTTCTTTTCTTTTCTTTTCTTTTCTTTTCTTTTCTTTTCTTTTCTTTTCAGCATTTTGTCTTCCAGTCTTGACTTCCACTGTCCCATTGAGTTCCCAGTTTATGTTATTAAGGCATTACTAGCCTTGTACAGTGCCAAGCACTCCAGTACCCACATGTGGGGCATTGAGTTGTAGGCTTTCTTGTAGTCAATCCAGGCAGTGCTCAGGTTAGTCTGCCTGATCTTCGAGTCCTAGTGTACTGCTCTATCAACCAGGAGCTGGTGCTTTGGTCCTCTGGTGTTGTTTTCAATGCCTTTCTGTGTGGTGTTCATATATTGACTCTTGTGCCTTCATAGCTTGGTTGCTATGATGCCTGAAAGAAGATTCCACATTGTGGAGAGGAGGTAACCGGATGGTAGTTTGATGGCGTCTTACCCTTTTGGGGATCTTTCACAATCAGCGTTATTCTACCCTGAGTTAGCCAGTCTATGTGAGTAGCTGCTGTTAGCAGTCCCCTTATTTGTGCTGTTTGGTAATCATGAAGTGGTTTCTTCAGCCAGTAGGTGTGGACCATGTCAGGTTATGGTGCTGTCCAGTTCTTCATTCTGGAGAATCGTTGTTGGATGTCTGCCTTTTTGATGTTGACTGACTGTTACTTGAGGAGGTTCCTGTGGTCTGCTCTTAGGGCCACCAGCAATTTGGTGTTGGTGTTGTGTGACACCTCCTTTTCCAAGATATTCTTCCAGTATTGCTCAGTTTCAGCTCTGGGTGGGTTTGCCCTTTGGCTATTCTTCTCTTGTACCTGAGAGTACATCCTGGATAGATCTTTGGAGAACAGGCTATTCTTTTGGCTTCTGCTTCTCTCTTATATGTGTTCAGCCTAGTGACCAGAGCTATGAGCCTTTGTTTGGCAATTTCTAGAGTCTCAGTTACGGACATCTTGTTTTACCTGTTTTTCACCATGACCCCCTTCTGCACCTCAGTTTACTGATGAACATCCTTCTGGGCTTCCCTGATTTTGGCTTCCAGCCATGGCTTCTCATGTATCCATCTTTATTTAAATATGAAGATTTAAATAATTAGCAAATTCTGATTTATTTAAAATGTTTACATCATCTCTGCTTTTTGGAACAGATTTGTAGTCATTTGTAATGGGTTTGTGTAACTCATTCAGTGTGACACTGAATGTTAAGCAAGCGAGAGAAAGACTGAGATAGAGTGAGAGAGTGGGAGATATTAATGAATTAATGATCTTGCATTTGGCCTCTGGATTCAGGTGGCATTTCCTGGGTCAGGTCAGAGCCTTCTCAAAAGCATTAACACCCAGGCAATGTGATAGACTAGATCAGGATGTGTCAGGCTAATTGTTACAGGCACTGTGTTTGTGCATCTCATTGTCTAAGCTAATGAAATTGAAGCACCAGCTTCCTTTGGGCTCAAATGTATCTACGAGCGCTGAGCCTCTCCAGATGCCAACTAAGACTATTAATGATTTGCAGAATACATACTACTGTGTTGCCCTGCCATGACAGGCAGGGCAACACAGGCAGGGAATACTTTTAAGTGGGAAAGAGAGAGCTAGAAGTAACTGATTAGATTTAGTGTTTGAGGGGACTCATTGGTGCAACTCACAACCTTTCAGGCCTAAACCAATCTATCTTTAAAAGCTACCTTGTTTCATATGCTTCTTGACTCAGATATAAATGATTCTTCCACAGGAAATTATTTTGAGCACAGGCTCATCATCTCCTTCCTTTCTCTTCATATGGCATGGCAAAAATATTATTGATAAATCCAATGGAAAATGGACTGGTTCTAATATAGTGCTTTCCTACTCTGAGTACTCCAAGCACTTTATACAACATGCCTCATTCACCCATTCACTCATGCAAATTTTACATCTGCATTATATTTGACATTCACACCCAATCACACTCCAATGAATGCATTGGAGAGCAACTTGGGGTTTAATATCTTGCCCAAGGATACTTTGGCATGCAGAATGGAGCAGCCAGGGATTGAACTACCAACCTTCCAATTTGTAGAATTTCCCCCTATCTTGACACCAAAAATCTGAATGGCACTTAGCTTTTAAAAAAAGGAGCTTTATTTATATGAAAATCCAGAACAGTTGCAATGTAAGCTGGAAACATGTCTAATATTCAAATCTCATGAACTTCCTTTTGGTTTGAAAACTCAGCCTTAAATACAGGAGAGAGTTATAACAATCAAAACTAGAACCACTGAATAACAATGAGACTTTCTTGAAGTAATCATTTTCTGTGAGACTTGATCATTCTCTCACACAGTCAGATACTGGCCCACTCTTGGCCCACTCTTTTTTTATGACAGTTCTTCATTTCTGTCATGTTTATATAAATAATTGTAAAAATGATTCAACATCAAAAGAAAAACATACAAACAAACAAACAAAAAAAACACCCTGTCTATCTTTATGGGATTGGCCCCTCACTGGCAGGTACAGTATTAAAATTGGATACGTATGACATGTATTCTATATAATTTTAGTCTATACCAATTCTATTTATGTGCACTGCAGAATTTTGATCTACATGTCATGTAGATCAATTTTAAAAAAAAAATTCTTTTAAAAAAGGAGCGCTGTGATGACTAAATTTGGCTGAAAAGTGAAGGGCCCTTTGGTCTCTGCTTCACTGTGTAAATACAATACACACCAAAGTCTGTTTATGGGAAGCCTGTTGAAATGACAGTTGTGTTACTAACACATCAATATACACTTATTAACACTGTCCCTTTAATTGACAAAATATTCCACCAATCAGTGCTTTTATGTCATGCAATAGCAAATCAAATTTCTGCTCTTTTTTCTGCCATACTGCTTTTATCTGCTTCTGCTGTTTTAAAAACTTTCTAGTTCTCTATATTTTGCTGTACTTTTCTGTTATGGGTCTAAATCAAAAAGCTTTTTGAGCTATAAGTGAACACTAGAACGTCCTAAAAGCATCTGAGAGGTTTTCAGAGGACATAAACAAACATTTTACTCTTACAGCAAGCTGAATTAGAACTACTGTTTGAACTAATGCAACTAATGGCTATTTTCATCATAGATAAGTCAGCTGACCATTTTATCAAATGATGAAATAAAAAATAAAGATACAACAAGGAGCATCATAATTAATTATTGTTTTCTGTTTTTTAAAATTTTTTATTAGTTTTTCATTTTGTTATTTTGTAATCTTTTTCACTTCAGTTTAGTTTGGTTCACTTACTTCAGTTTAGTCATTCTTTAAAACCATTAATTTTTAGTTGTCCTTTAGATTTTTGTTATTATGATATGAGTGGCATTTTTCAGACTTTAATAGGTTTAGAAAGACATAAAATTGTGTCAAATTTACTGGAATGGCCATGTGACACAGTCACACACAGATCGCAGTCTCGGTAAACATCCCCCAAAGCATCCTCAAGTTGGTTGTATTGACAAAGTCTAAAACTAAAGCAATTTCTTATGCATTTTTGTTCAGGTAGTTTTGTGAATCCAAAAAATTTTTTAACTTAGTTTTAGTTTGTTTTATTTTTATTTTTTCTAAAATCTAGTTTTATTTTTATTTCAATTAGATAAGATATTCTTTTCAAACTTCACAGTTTTAAATTTGGTTTTACATAACAGTACGGACCCTGTGCAGCACACTTTTCAAAAAACATCAACCGAATTCATGGAAACCAAAAAGTAGTCTACCACTGAATCACGGGGCCACACACACAACTGCTGAACTAGCATTCAGGTCAGGTGCAGATTGGTCTGTGCAAGCAAGTATGTGTGTGAAGGTTATAGAGGAGTGCGAATGAGCCTGGAGGCAGTGCTGACTTGGCAGTGTTATTATGGAGCCCTGTATTGAACCCCTTCTTAAATCCAGTCATCAGTTTGTACCTGAATATGTACTCGATGCATGAGTCAATGTGTAGTCCTTGTACAAGTGCCTGCATATTTTCATGTTTAGGTGACATAGAAGAATTGGTGATTTTGTGTGTGTCTGTGGGTTTGAATGATTTTGTGAAGTCCTTAAAGAACTTCAAAGTGGCTTATCTGTGAAGTGATGTGTCAGGCTCATCTGTGCTGCTTCCACGACATCACCAGCAAATTATCTAACAATGAGTCAACAACTTCATGCTCCTTGCATGTCAGGATTACTCCAAATCCTGAAGAATGCATGTGAAATCTAACAAAACCACTGCTAAATGAAATAGAAAGATTAATTGGACAGACATCAAAAGGATGTCATTTCAAAATGCTGAAATATTCAGTGAATACCTGGAAGTGCTGCCTGGGAGCCTCAGAGGACGGTCAAAAGTCCAACAGGTAAAAAAAAGTGTTTCTATAAGAAAGTTTCCAATATTCATGTTGCAACCTTCACATAGACTTTACAAGAGAAAGTGTGTGTGTGTGTGTGTATGAGAGAGAGAGTGTGAGAGGGGAAAGTCAAAAAAACATTGTTCTTACAAGAGCAAACTTGCTGCCTGCCCAGAAATTGAATCAGTGATGTATCAAATAAGATCAAAGCCACAAAAGTGTAAACAGAGAAATTAGTTTAAGCAGACAGAAGGTTCAGCTTTTTAAAAAAAAAAAAATTTATATGAGTTTTCTCATCAGTTCACAAATTTGTGAAAAGCCCGTATTGTGTAAAATTTAATGTACTGTGAAATTAAAACCCTGTTAAAAAGCATCTTGGTGAAACTGTTCAGAGTGCATGGTAGCCACTTGTAACCTTTATACTTGGCCACCAAAAAAAAAAAAAAAAAATCAAGGCTCTGTATTCTTTAAAGGGGCTGTTGCTGACAGGACAGGAGGGGGGTGGGGTGGGTGGAAATAGTGTTCTGGTGCAATAATTTTGGAAAGCAAGGTAAAAGGGTAGCATGAAGTCTACACTGTTGTGTATGGATTATTTATTTGTTATGAAGGTGAACAGTTCTCTACAATAAACTTTTGTAGAGAGCTCACTTCTCTACAGGAACTTATTGGTGGAATCACAGTCATTTACTCTTCATACTGCATACGGCATCATCACTTCCTGAGTCCTAATAGAATCATTGATTCAACAGCATTATTAACACAGGGACCCTGATGTAGTACTAAAAGTTACATTCCCTGGTTTTCATATTTTGATTTCTGGTGTAACTGGATTTTTGGAGGCCTGCCTGGAAAGCAAATGTGTGCAACTGTGTTTGTGTGTTTCAAACGTGCTATATAAATAAAAGTAACTTGGCTTGATATATACTGCTCACAAAAATGAAAAGGACACTTTTTAATCAGACTATAGCATCAAGGTAATTGAACTTCTGGGACATTGATCGGATCAGTTAAGTAGCAGAGGGGGTTGCTAATCAGTTTCAGCTGCTTTGGTGTTAATGAAATTTACAACAGGCGCCCTAGAGGTGTAACAATGAGCCAACCCCCAAAACAGGAATGCTTTTACAGGTGGAGGCCACTGACATTTTTTCCCTCCTCATCTTTTCTGACTTTATTTCACTAGTTTTAAATTTGGCTAGGGTCAGTGTCACTACTGGTAGCGAGGCTACCTAGACCCCACAGAGGTTGCAGAGGTAGTCTAACTCCTCCAGGATGTCACATAGATGCCATTGCCAGAAAGTTTGCTGTGTCTCTCAGCACACTCTCAAGAGCATGGAGGAGATTTCAGGAGACAGACAGTTAATCTAAGAGAGCTGGACAGGGCCGTAGAAGGTCCTTAACCCATCAGCAGGACCGGTATCTGCTCCTTTGTGCAAGGAGGAACAGGATGAGCACTGCCAGAGCCCTACAACATGACCTCCAGCAGGCCACTGTGTGAACCTCTCTGACAAAACAATTAGAAACAGACTATATGAGGGTGGCCTGAGGGCCTAAAGTTCTCTAGTGGGCCCTGTGCTCACTGCCCGACACAGTGGAGCCCGATTGGCATTTGCCATAGAATACCTGAATTGGCAGGTCCACCACTGGTGCCCTGTGCTTTTCACAGATGAATGCAGGTTCACCCTGAGTACACGTGACAGACGTGGTTTGGAGGTTTGGAGAAGCCATGGAGAACATGATGCACCGATTTGTTGGTGGGTCAGTGATGGTGTGGGGAGGCATTTCCATGGAGGAACACAGCCAGTGGCACCTTGACTGTCATTAAGTATTGGGATGAAATCCTTGGACCCACTGTCTGATCCAACGCTGGTGCTGTGAATGCTGGGTTCTTCCTGGTGCACAAAGGAGCAGGTAACAAGCGCCTTGAGGTAACTGTTTGTCATGATTTGGCGTTATATAAATAAAATTGAATTGAATTGAACAATACATGGTCTCATGTAACGAGAACATGCAGGAAGTTCCTGGAGGATGAAGGAATTGTTACCACTGACTGCCTCACACGCTCCCTTAACCTAAATCCAATAGAACACCTCTGGAACGTTATGTTTTGGTATATCTGGTGCTGTCAGGTGCACTTCAGACTGTCTAGGAGCTCAGTGATGTCCAGATAAGAGAGGAGAGGCCCCTAGATCACCATCTGTTGTCTCATTGGGAGCATACAGTACGTTTCTAATGTTGTCAGGCATGCATACAAGCACGTGGGAGGGGGGGCATACAAACGACTGAGTAAGATTTTGAGTTGCTGCAATGAAATGTTGGCAAAATGGACTAGCCTGCCACATCATTTCTTCACTTTGACTTTCAGAGTGTCTGTGACTTCAGCCCTCTGTAGGTTGATAATTTTAATTTCCCTCAAACAACATGGCATCCTTTCATTCCTAACACACTACCCAGTCTATATCAGTATAGATATCCAGCGTAATTTTTCTTGCCATTGAGATCTGATGTGTTTTCATTGTGTTTGTTTTTTTGAGCAGTGCATTTGATGTAACCCAGAAAATGGAGAAGAAGCTTCAAACGGTGGGTAATATATTTATTGACCCTTTCTTAAACTTGACCAAGTATTGATGTACCTGAACCTTACCATAAATTGAAATGTAAAAATCAAAATATCATTTAATTATATTAATATAGCGCTATTAATATTAATACATTAATTTATTCAATTAAACATTTAAATTAAGTGTCCCTAAGTCTAGCGTGAAAGTAATGTGACTTAGTCATGTGATATAAAAAATATGGACATGCAGCTGCTTCTTGATCTCAATTGTGAGACCAATGCTTAAGTGCCTTAAAGCTGCATTCTTTCTCATAGTGAGGTAGATTATCTCATCAATAGTTTTACATCCTCACTGCATACGACTTTGGATACTGTGGCTCCTCTGAAAAGGAAAGCCTCAAATCAGAAGTGCCTGACTCCATGGTATAATTCCCAAACGCGCAGCTTAAAGCAGATAACCTGTAAGCTGGAGAGGGAATGGCATCTCACTAAAGTAGAAGATGCTCATTTAGCCTGGAAAAAGAGTTGTTGCTCTATAAAAAAAGCCCTCCATAAAGCTAGACCATCTTACTATTAATCATTAATTGAAGAACATAAGAACAACCCCAGGTTTCTTTTCAGCACTGTAGCCAGGCTGACAAAGAGTCAGCTCTCTGTAGAGAGATTCATTTTAACGAGTAATGACTTCATGGATTTCTTTACAAATAAAATTTTAGACATTAGAGAAAAAATTATTCAAAACCATCTCAAAGATTTATCTTCATGTTCGGCTGCTTTCAGCACTGCTGGTATTTGTTTAGATTCTTTCGTTCCAGTTGATCTTTTGGAGTTAACTTCAATAGTTACTTCCTCCAAACCATCAACATGTATATTAGATCCCATTCCTACTAGACTGTTCAAAGAAGTCTTTCCAATTATTGATGCCTCAATCTTAAATATGATCAATCTGTCTTTATTAGGTGGCTATGTACCACAGGCCTTCAAGGTGGCTGTAATAAACCGCTACTTAAAAAGCCATCGCTTGACCCAGCTGTCTTAGCTAATTATAGGCCAATCTCCAACCTTTCTTTTCTCTCCAAAATCCTTGAAAGAGTAGTTGTAAAACAGCTAACTGATCATCTGCAGAGGAACGGTTTATTTGAAGAGTTTCAGTCAGGTTTCAGAATCCATCACAGTACAGAAACAGCATTAATGAAGGTTGCAAATGATCTTCTAACAGCCTCTGACAGTGGACTCATCTCTGTGTTTGTCCTGTTGGACCTCAGTGCAGCTTTTGATACTGCTGACCATAACATTTTATCACAGAGATTAGAGCAATTTGTTCATGTAAATGGGGAGTCTCTTCACACACTAAGGTTAATTATGGAGTTCCACAGGGTTCTGTGCTAGGTCCAATTTTATTTACATTGTACATGCTTCCCTTAGGCAGTATTATTTGAAAGCATTGCATCAATTTTCATTGTTATGCAGATGATACTCAGCTTTATCTATCCATGAAGCCAGATGATACACATCAATTAGTTAAACTGCAGGAATGTCTTAAAGACATAAAGGCCTGGATGACCTCTAATTTCCTGCTTCTAAAATCAGATAAAACTGAAGTTCTTGTACTCGGCCCTACAAATCTTAGAAACATGGTGTCAAACCAGATACTTACTCTGGATGGCATTACTTTGGCTTCCAGTAACACTGTGAGAAATCTTGGAGTCATTTTTGACCAGGATTCCTTCAATGCACATATTAAACAAATATGTTGGACCTCTTTTTTACATCTGCGCAATATTTGTAAAATTAGTAACATCCTTTCTCAGACTGATGCTGAAAAGTTAATCCATGCATTTATTACTTCTAGGCTGGACTACTGTAATTCATTGTTATCAGGCTGTCCTAAAAGCTCCCTGAAAATCCTTCAGCTGATTTAAAATGCTGCAGCTAGAGCACTGACAGGGACTAGAAAGAGAGAGCATATTTCTCCCATATTGGCTTCTCTTCATTGGCTCCCTGTTAAATGTAGAGTAGATTTTAAAATCCTTCTCCTAACATACAAGGTCTTGAATAATCAGGCCCCATCTTATCTCAAAGACCTTATAGTTCCATATCACACCAATAGAGCACTTTGTTCTCAGACTGCTGGCTTACTTGTGGTTCCTAGGATACTTAAAAGTAGAATGGGAGGCAGAGCCTTCAGCTTTCAGGCCCCTCATCTGTGGAACCAGCTCCCAGCTTGGATTCGGGAGACAGACACCCTCTCTATTTTCAAAATTAGGCTTAAAACTTTCCTTTTTGATCAAGCTTATAGTTAGGGCTGGATCAGATGACCCTGAACCACCCCTTAGCTATGCTGCTATAGGCCTAGGCTGCTGAGGGGGTCCCATAATGCACTGTTTCTTCTCCTTCACCTTATTTACTTTGTTTATACTTCACTCTGTATTTAATCATTATTATTAATCTCTGGCTCTCTTCCACAGCATGTCTTTTGTCCTGTCTCTCTCCCCTCAGCCCCAACTGGTAGCAGCAGATGACTGCTCCTCCCTGAGCCTGGTTCTGCTGGAGGTTTCTTCCTGTTAAAAGGGAGTTTTTCCTTCCCACCATCGCCAAGTGCTTGCTCATAGGGGGTCATTTTCACTGTTGGGTTTTCTCTGTGTTGTTGTAGGGTCTTTACCCACAATACAAAGCACCTTGAGGCAACTTGTAATTTGGCGCTAAAAAAATAAAATTGAATTGAACTGAATTGAATTGAATTTGCTATGACCAGTTAGGGTTCGAAGAGTAGAGAGACAGGACAAAAGACATGCTGTGGAAGAGAGCCAGAGATTAATAATAACTAACAATTAAATGCAGAGTGGAGTATAAACAGTAAAAAGAGGTGAATGAAAAGAAACACTCAATGCCTCATGGGAACCCCCCAGCAGCTGAGGTATTGTAGCAGAGCTAAGGGATTGTTCAGGGTCACCTGATCCAGCCTTAACTATAAGCTTTATCATAAAGGAAAGTTCTAAGCCTAATCTTAAAAACAGAGAGGGTTTCTGTCTTCCTAATTCAATTTGGGAGCTGGTTCCACAGAAGAGGGGCCTGAAAGCTGAAGGCTCTGCATCCCATTCTACTCTTAAGCATCCTCGGAACCACAAGTAAGTCAGCATTCTGAGGAGCCACAGTATCCAAAGTTGTGCACCGCGAGGACATAAAACTCTGCCTCACTGGGCGCAGAGTTTAGGTAGCTACTTTGCACTATATTGGCACATGGCATTGAAGAGCATAATGAAGGAATTCTATCCTTAAACTTAGTTACTGCACTTTCAGAAAGACTTCTATTGTAATAAAACTTATTCCCCACTGCTCTGTAATCCATCAAAGTAAATGCAAATGTTATTAAGAAATGATCAGACAGCACTTTGAACACTATAAGTCTGTAAAACTTTATATTCAGCAATGTATTTTAAAACTTACTGCAATCTTCTATGTCCATTACTTTAACAGATATAGCACCCATTATTTTCCCCAAAATGTTATTGCGAGTCAGGGCCTGAAAGCTGAAGGCTCTGCCTCCCATTCTACATTTAAATACCGTGGGAACCACAAGTAAGCCAGCAGTCTGAGAGCGAAGTGCTCTATTGGGGTGATATGGCACTATGAGGTCTTTAAGATAAGATGGGGCCTGATTATTCAAGAGGTGTGTCGTTGGAGTGACAGATAGTTTTGATCTGTAGTGAGAATAGGGAGCACATGGAAGAGAGCCTGAAGAGGTGGAGGTATGCTCTAGAAAGAAGATTAATGAAAGTCAATAGAAGCAAGACAGAATACATGTGTGTGAAAGAGAAAGAGATATAGCTGGAAAGGTGACATTCAAAGAGCAGAGGTAGTGATAGATGAGTTTAAATACCTGAAGTCAACCATCAAAAGCATGTCAACCATGCATAGAGCCCAGGTCTACCTTTAAACCCCCCCCCCTTCCTGTGGTGTGAAGAAGCACAGGTACACTGTAAAAATGTTCACATCTATTGAAACTTCCTTTTACAAAACACATGATGAACTAAGATGGCTTCAGAAAAATAAGTTTCAACAATATTTTAATTTTTCCACAGCACACATTTAAGTGGTTATGTCGTTACTGGAAAGAAAGCAGTAAAACTGACAATGACTCTGGCTTAGATAGAAGTAGCAAGACTATCGTGCTTATGGCATGGTTTGTTCTTAACAGCACAGTGTTCCCTTGTTCAAAATACAGGATTGGAATTCTTTGGGGCACCGGGTTTGGGCCGTGGGCTGACACCTCTGATTTAGTGTATGGAAAGCATAGTTCAAAGCATAGTGTTTGTCAAAGTAAGAATATGCCCTACAGATAGCATGGCTTAATGCTTGACTAATACTTGAGTAAAAACTAAAAAAACATAAGTTTTTCATGCAGTTTTTTCACACTGTCCTTAACTCAATCAATCAAAAAGAAGGAATGGTGAAATACTTGATTGATACATTTGGTGCCTGTTAATTACGACCTCAAGTGTAAATGTGAATGACTGCTATTGATACGGCACTTTTACTTTTACTGACCACTCAGACACACTTTCACACTGTGCTTTATTGTGTGCTCTTTAAGCAGGTTTCTGTGTTGCGTCTCCTCTTTTATATACATACACACACACAGACGATGCAGTATGGGTTTTAGCATCTTGACCAGAGAGCAGGGGATTAAAGCTCTGACCTCCCAACTAGTAGACAGGGATACAAGCTCCAGTAGCTGAAACTGTGACAGAAACTTCTTAGAGTTACATGGGACTAACATTGCTGTGGTTGGCACCTGCACATTTTACATCATAAGTTACATCAGGGTTGCACAAATCATAACATCATAACCACAACTATGTGGATGCTTCACTCCCAATGTACAAAATACTTATTGTTTTTTTTTTTCCTTTGGCAGTTTTAATGTCAACATTGTGTCAGAAATCAAAAGTGTACCTTCAAAAGTTTCTAGAATGACCTTGTCAGCTTGAGTAACCACCCCTAACAGAGAGACTCAGCAGATCAGTTTGACTTCCTATAATGCTTCTGTATGTTTTCTTCCTGTACAAAAGACACAAATGATAACAAATGATATTAGCTACAGAGACTCAGGGTTTAGTGAACTGATGTTCCTTTGTGATTATGTGGCACTTCAAGAACAATGTAATTTATACAGCCAGACCAGAGAATCTTTTAGACTGCTTTAGGCCAGAGGGGCAGGTAGGAAAGATATTGGAGGTGCTCGGCGCCGAGCTGCTCTCCAGACTAGACACATGGTGTCAGGTCAGGCCTGTCAGCAGTAAGTGATCCAGAGATCACAGTAGGATGGCCTATCATTCAGACACTGGTAGACTTGCGGTGGGGTGCTAATACTGAAAAAAAAAAAGGGATCTAATCCCATGTTTTGGTGCCTTGAAAGATTTTGGTAGTGATCTAATAAAATACCAGTTACTCTATTGTACATCTATGATAAGGTGAATGATGGTTGTAGTCACTGATTTTTTCTTTACTTTTGTTTATTAATGATTTAATACTGATATCAATAGGTATGTGTGTGCACGTCCATGTATATGCCATTATCCAGACATTGTTTTTACTAGATACAGGGATTATGTCTGCACATCAAGTCCGAGACAGCACTGTTGCATTGGGTCAGGTTGACCATTATGACAGCATAACATATAGGAGGATAAGGGACCAATGTACTGCTTACATATATTAGAAGTGGTTGACAATACATAATTTTTAATGCTAATCAGGTGTAATAGGTATTTTACATGGCTGTTTTTTTTAACAGATCCATTGCCAGTTGAATTTCTACAAACCAGAGGTCAGAAATGTCGTCTTTACATCGCTGACTTTAATTCTTTACACAATAGGAGCTCTATTGTCATTAATGGCTGTTTCACAAACTTGTGCAATCCACTATGACAAGGAAATCTCAAATTGTAGGCAATGAAATATTTATAAATGCTGAAACAATAGCATACTGCTTGGTTGCTGTCAGCATTTATGGTTTGGTCTCAGCAGAATTTCATGGCTCTCAGTCAAAATGTCAGACAATTGCACTGTTTCATGCAGTCATTGTGGCAGTATATGGATTTTGTGCTGCTGGTCAGAAACAGACCCAAAAATTACAGAAGTCCAATTGCCTTTTTTTTCCAAGCTCTGAGACTACGATGACCTGAATGACTGAGAACCTACACAGACAAATAGCCCAAATGAATATGTCCCTCTCCAGAAGACAGTGAAGGTAACAGAAAATAGCTGTTTTTGTAAAGCTCATTTGGGATTTTGGTGAAATGTCAGAGCAAGTTCTGGGGAATATGCATGTTGCCGTTGTTGTTGTAAGATTTTTTACCAATCAGGAATATATTGTATTCCAGCTCTTATGAAAAAAGGAAGTAAAAAAAAAAATCAAGTGACAATTTGGGAATTTTTGTGTCTAACCCGAAGGAAAAGGGTGCAAGGGAAGGGTGCTGTGGAAAAGGGGGCGGATCCCACAGAAGAGGAATGAAACAAATACATCTGAAATGCTGTTTGATGCCATGAGGTTTTTTTTCTTTTTAAGCACAGAATGAGTACATGGTGCTTTTCAGTGTGCTGGGCTTCTTTCCCTAAAGGCTGGCTAGAGGCTCTTACTTTCAACACAGCTCTCTCTCAAGCTGTACAACAAAACAGCAGTTCAAATGGGAACTGAATCCAAGTCGGCAGCTCCGCTTCATCCCCAAGCTAATTACCTGCAGGGTGACTATGCTTATTAAAAATCCCTTTTAAAAAAAAGAAAGAAAAAGTTTTGACTGTTTTTTAAGTACTCTTCCTCCTCAACTGAGGAAGAGAGGAAAAATGGAGCTCAGAACAGAAGCAAACTGCCTTGAAAGAAACTCCTAACCTCACAGTATTTTTTTTCTTTTCCTGGAGAGAGAAAAATTATAAAAACTGACCATTGAGAGAAAAGTGGAGGACTGACACTGTGGGTATCTGGTGTAAAACTGACTGAAATTGTAAATTCAGAAATAAACAAAGCAAGTGAGAAAAGTGATGATGCTGCAGTCTCCTGTCATGAATAATTCCACAGACTCTATCTAATTCTGTTCAGTGGATCAGCAGGAGATGCTCCTGTCCTCATTCCTGACAATTATAATTCCAGTTGTAATGACAAGATTTATTTAATTTTAATGAAAAAACTTCTACACAAATTGTCTTTCAAGAAAAACCCTCTTACTGAATGTCTGACACTGATGGTCAACTTATCTCTTCCTATTTCTTTATGAAATGGATAGTGATTTAGTGCATGACTCAAAGAAAATGTGGCTTACAATTAATTTTTTATAATAGTTATTTATATCATGATTAAAATATGTCTCTTTAGTGAAAGGGGTTGCATGAATTGGAATTAATTCCTGTTTAATTGTTCCTTCATTTCAGTGGTTGTGATGGCAGCAGCTGGGCTAAGGTAATTTATTTCCTGCTTAGAATGAGAGATGGTGCACAGCCAAGGCTGCCAAGGGAGGAGTAGTTAATTGCAGTAGATTGCCTTATCTCCTTGTAATTATGCCTGTCTCTTTGGAGTCCCCTGACTCCAAATGGCCAATCGATACTATCAGATCACCGACAAGGAGGAAGAGATGGAGGCAGGGATATGGGTCCCAGACTGAACTCTAGGTTTATGGAAGGTGGCAGCTCTGAACCAAAGATAGCAAGGGACTAAATCATATCAAAGACAGAGTAAAAAGGCTGTTTTTGTTTGGATAGTTTTAGAGAAAAATTTGGAACATTCACTTTGATTAACTTTACCTTACATCCACTCATCACCTGGGAGAAGCATACTGCACAGCTACCATGTGACTCAGGAGGGGAAATTGGTGCTCTACCCACATGATGCATTATGTGGGTGGGGCACTGCTGACTTCAACTGAGAATATATTCAGGCAGTGGAAGGAATACTTCAAGGACCTCTGTAGAGGATGCTGAGTCTGGGGACAAGAGTGGGTGACTTTCCAATCACTGGGGGTGAGGTCAGTGAGGTAGTTCAACAACTCCTTAGTGGAAGGTTCTGGATGTTGTAGGGCTGTCTGTTGGCACACCTTTGCAATTTCGTGTGGAGAACTTGGGCGGTGCCACTGAATTGGCAGACTGGGGTGGTGGATCCCATCTTCAAGAAGGGGGATTGGGTGCGCACCAACTCTTGGGGGATCACCCTCCTCAGCCTCCCCAAGAATGCCTATGCCAGGTTGCTGGGGAAAAAAAGAAAGAGAAAGAGTTCATCCGTTGGTAAAACCTCAGTTTCAAGAGGAAAAATGTGGTTTTCATCCTGGTCATGGACCAGCTGGACCTGGTCTTTATCCTCTCGTGGATATTCATGTGTGCTTGGGAGTTTGCTCATCCAGTCAACATTTGTTTTGTGGACCTGGATAAGGCATTCAACCACATCTCTCATCTCTCCTGTGGGGGTGCTGTGGGAGTATGTCCTTTTGTTATAAACCATCCAGCCCCTATACAAGAAAAAATGAAAACAAAAGATCAGGAGGGTCAAGGGAAAAGAGTCCAAAAAGAGAATGAAAGCTTGGGAGGTCTGCCAGGCCATGGTGCAGGACCTGGAGTGATAATCCAGCAACAGAGCCAAAGCAACTCAAGGGGCCAGTTGGGTGGTCAACGGTGGAGACGGAGCAACTCAGGGGCTGGAAGATGAAGCAGTTCTGAGGGTTGGTGTCAGAGGAGATGTGACCTGTCTGGTGATTCACAGGAGGTTTCAGACAGCTGAGGAGATGGACCTTCCCCAGATGTAGAGGACAAAGTGAGTGAGGGGGGCCTCTCGAGGAATTTTCCAGGAGGACAACAGTGGAATTCTGCTGGTGACAACAGAGATGAATGGAAACCTCTTGACAAGCTTGACAAGATGCCAGCAGCTGAGAGGACTAAGTTCCTCAGGAAGCTTGGTTGGAGGGCGGTATCAGCGAAGGTGATGGAACACCTTTGATGGCTTGGCTAGAGGCTGATGAAGGCAACGGAGAACCTTGGGTGGCTTGGCGGGACTGGAACCCTTGAACTCAAACTCAGGAAGCTCCGAACCTATGGGCTCAGATTCAGGCAACTCAGGACCCATGGGGTCCAAGTTCAGGTTCAGGCAGCTCAGGACACATAGGCGCTGTCTCAGGTTCAGGCAGCTTGGTGGCTGGAGTACAATCCACTAGCTTGG
This sequence comes from Pterophyllum scalare, assembly GCA_024447675.2. Classification (NCBI taxonomy): domain Eukaryota; kingdom Metazoa; phylum Chordata; class Actinopteri; order Cichliformes; family Cichlidae; genus Pterophyllum; species Pterophyllum scalare. The sequence continues at coordinate 28,510 of JAMQGT020011675.1, forward strand.
ACTCCGGCAGAGCAGAACCTACTGGCTAAGGTTGAGTTGGGCAGGCTTTTTAGCACAAGGTGCAGGAGCAAACCACAGTCACTGGGCTGGCGAGGGCAAAGGAACGTAGAGAGGACCCGGCACCAGCAGACACAGGCAGAGAAGCAGTCTCCATCTGGAACCCAGCGGCAAAGGTTCCACAGTTTTCACAGGAGACTCAGAAGGCTCTGGCTGCACACGACTCACTCCTGAGACTGAAGCTGAGGCTGGGTCCTGGCCACCCCCGCATCGAGTACATGTTGGGTGCAGTGTGCTAAGTCTCTGGGTGGAGCAACAGTCTCTGGAAATGCGGGCAGTGAAACTTTAACAGTCTCTGTAGAAACCTGCACACATGCATAATAAGCAGTCTCTGGGGGTATATAAACAGCCTCCAGTGCTGGCGAGCTCATCGTCCTCAGCTCACAACTCTTGCAAAAATGAGTCTGGTGAGGAACAGACTAAGGCACTGGTCTGCTGGACTGCAGCTCCTAAACTTCAGGTGTGAATCTCTCTAATCACTGAACAAATATAATTGGCAGACTTATAGACTTCATGCAGTTCTCATTCTAGAAATCTGGCCAAATTTATTGAAACCCCCACAAACATGACTATCCAGGGTAAGACCAGGAAGCACAGTTGCAGTCTTACATGCCTCTCTGCAGGCTCTCTTATCCCGGCAAAACCATACCACCATAGAGACAGTGTTTGCTCCAAGACCAGCAAAAAACCAAAAGCAGCACAAAATGATTTAAGAATAAAAATTCACAAAGAAAGAACAATATAGCATCTCATCTCTGTAGTTTCTCAGTCATCCAGGTCATAGTAGTCTCTGGAGCTTGAAAAAAGGGGCGACTGGACTGCTTTTTGTTTCTTGAAGACGTTTCACCTCTCATCCAAAAAGCTTCTTCAGTTCTCAAACCAAAAGGTGTAGAGACCCAGGTATTTAAACCCCAGTGGGCGTAGTCCCCTGGAGGTGGTTGTGACCCTCTATTGTTCATGTGCATAATCACATGTGCCAAGGTGTGAAAGGAGGCACGGGTCATTACAATCAGTGGTTTCAGATTAAACCAATTTGGGACTTCGCTCCATTGTATCAAGTGACCTATTGAGGTCACTAGAACAAAGGTGTGAATGGGGGTTTACACACCTGGGGAGGGAGCTCGGGACAGCATTGTAAATGGGGGAATGTTGGTGACCTAATCCACCTCCTCTGTTCAAGGATGGTTGTTCACAGTGGACATATAGCTTCTTTTACTCCTCTTTCAAACCATCTTTCTTCCTGGTTTAAAATGTGAACACTGGCATCCTCAAAAGAGTGCCCTTTCTCCTTCAAATGTAGATGTACAGCAGAGTCCTGCCAATGTGGCTCTTTTATGTTGTGCCATTCGTTTGTAAAGAGGCTGTTTTGTTTCTCCAATGTAGAGGTCCGAGCACTCTTCACTGCACTGGACAGCATATACTATATTGCTCGTGTTTGGGGGGTTTGTCCTTGGGATGGACCAGTTTTTGCCTTAGAATGTGTCTTGGTTTGACCTATACTAGCATCTCAACTGCATCAAAGAGCAAAGCAGTTAAATGTGGATTATTAAACTTTAGGTCTGAAACTCTTCTAAGTCTCTGTTAGTAAATGATTTAATAATTAATCAACATCTTGATTTATTGCTTTACAGAAACCTGGTTACAGCAGGATTTATATGTTAGTTTGAATGAATCAACACCCTCAATTAACTGTCAGAATGCTCGAAGCACAGGCCAAAGGGGAGGAGGAGTAGCAGCAATCTTTCATTCCAGCTTATTAATTATCCAATGTCCCAGACAGTGTTTTCATTTATTTGAATGCCTGACTCTTAGGCTTGTCCATCCTAACTGGAAAACTCAAAAACTGGTTTCATTTGTTGTTATCTATTGTCCATCTAGCCTGGAAAATGTTTGTTGCTATTATTAAAAAAAAAAAAAAAGCTAGGACACCTTAGTATTCATCACTGAAGAATAACTTGAAGAAAATAAGAACAACCCCAGGTTTCTTTTCAGCACAATAGCCAGGCTGCCAAAGTGTTAGAGCTCTGTTGAGCCGAGTATTCTGCTAAACTTAACTAGCAATGCCTTCATGAATTTCTTCACAAATAAAATTTTAAACATTAGAAAAAAATATTAATAACCAACTCCTCAGTAGTTACTTTCTCCAATAGTTACTTCCTCCAAACCATCAACATGTCTATTAGAGACCATTCCAACGAGAGCACTTGACCCAGCTGTCTTAGCCAGTTATAGGCCAATCTCCAACCTTCCTTTTCTCTTAAAAATTCTTGAAAGAGTAGTTGTAATACAGATACCAGATCATCTGCAGTGGCATGGTTTATTTGAAGAGTTTCAGTCAGGTTTCATAATTCATCACAGTACAGCAACAGCAATTATCTTCTTATAGCCTCTGACAGTGGTTTCATTTCTGTGCTTGTCCTGTTGGACCTCAGTGCAGCTTTTGATACTGTTGATCATAACATTTTATTACAGAGCGGTATTAAAGGTACTGCACTCCAGTTATTTGAATCATAATATTTAATACACTCCAATTTGTTCATGTAAATGGGGAGTCTTTTTCACACACAAAGGTTAATTATGGAGTTTCACAGGTTTCTGTAGTAGGACCAATTTTACATGCTTCCCTTAGGCAGTATTATTAGAATTATTGCATCAGTTTTCATTGTTATATAGATGATACCCAGGTTTATCATCCATGAAGTCAGATGACATGGATCAATTAGTTAAACTGCATGAATGTCTTAAAGACATAAAGACTATATGACCTCTAATTTCCTGCTTCTAAATTCAGATAAAACTGAAAATCTTCTAAAAATCTTAGAAACAGTGTTTGACCATATACTTACTCTGGCTGGCATTACCTTGGCCTCCAGTAACACTGAGGAATCTTGGAGTGATTTTGACCAGGATATGTCCTGGATATGTAGGACTGCTTTCTTGTATTTGCACATTATTGATAAAAACAGTCTTTCTCAGAGTGATGCTGATTCATGCATTTATTACTTCCAGGTTGGACTATTGTAATTCATTGCTGTCAGGCTGTCATAAAAGCTCTCTGAAAAGCCTTCAGCTGATCCAAAACGCTGCAGCTAGAGTACTGACATGGACTAGAAAGAGAGAGCATATTTCTCCCATGTTGGGTTCTCTTACTCGGCTCCCTGTTGAACCTAGAATTTAATTTAAAATCCTTTTTCTTACCTACAAGGTATTGAATACTCAGGCCCCATATTATCTTAAAGACCTCATAGTTCCATATCACCCCAATAGAGCACTTCGCTCTCAGACCACTGACTGACTTGTGGTTACTAGGATATTTAAGATTAGAATGGGAGGCAGAGCCTTCAGCTTTCAGGCCCCTCTTCGGTCGAACCAGCTCCCAATTTAGATTCGGGAGACAGAAACCCTCTCTATTTTTAAGATTGAGCTTAAAGCTTATCTTTTTGATCAATCTTATAGTTAGGGCTGGATCAGGTGACCCTTAAAAAAAGGCTTTAGTTATGCTGCTATAGACCTAGGCTGCTGGGGGGTTCCCATAATGCACTGAGTATTTCTTTTCATTCACCTCTTTTTACTCTGTTTATACCCCACTCTGCATTTAATCATTAGTCATTAATCTCTGGCTCTCCTCTACAGCATGTCTTTTGTCCTGTCCCTCTCCCCTCAGCCCTAACTGGTTGTGGAAGATGACTGCTCCTCCCTGAGACTAGTTCTGCCGGAGGTTTCTTTGCGTTAAAAGGGAGTTTTTCCTTCCTACTGTCACCAAGTGCTTGCTCATAGTCATTTTGACTGTTGGGTTTACTCTGTAATTATTGTAGGGTCTTCACCTTACAATATAATGCACCTTGAGGCAAATGTTTGTTGTGATTTGGCACTATATAAATAAAACTGAAGTGAAATATTGTTGACTCGAGGCTCCCAATGAACAGAACTGAAAAAGAAATAGCTTAAATGAACATAAAAGTTATTCTCTACCTGTCAGTCATTTCAAGAACTAAAACAGTATCCAGGGACACATTGCCTCAGTAGAAAATGATCACAGTGTGGGCATCAGTATGAAAACGTGACATCAGATATTCCAGGGCAATGTCCACTGGTGGTCACATTTCACTAATTTGTAATCAGTTTGTCTGCCCATGTGTGGTAAATGTCAAATGCAGATGTGAGTGTAGGTGAGAGGGCTTTACTAGCGATAGAAAAGAGTAAAGGGAAGCAAAAGAGAAAGAAAACTTGAACATACTATATGAAATACCCTAATAACAGCCCTGTGTTGGTTTGGAGTGGTCAGAGCAGTAAAAACCTGTTTACTCATATTCACATACAATGTAAGACACCAATCAGAGACACATCAATTCACAAATACACTAATTCACTCAGCTTAATGAGTGCTCCCTAAAAAGTTATTTTAAAACTTTTTGTCTTGAGAGTGAACTTGAGAATTTTACTCTAAGAAGGTTTAGAGGACAAACCGAGATCAGAAATCTTTTAAAGCCCAACTCAGTCTCTGAGTAGCTCCTTTTGTCTCACTTTTCTTCTGTGCCTTTTTTTCTCTTGCTTTTCATTTCCTTCAATCATGTATTTGTTTTTAGATTTTTTTGTCTCATATCTCATGCTTAAAGCTCAGAATCACTTTATTGATGATGAGACAGCTCTGCTCTTGACAAGTCCTTGATAGCATGGACTGTATACTATATGTGCTGTAATTGTAATGTGAACTCTATCATCTGTAGAAGATTCTGCTTGGTTTATTTGTGATAAATTACATTTGGTTTCCTGTAATAACAGGATTTTAAATGTGCCTCATCTGCCTGGATTCATGGCACAATTTGACAAATCCCAGTAATCCCAGTAATGTTTTAGCCCCATATTGAAGAACAAAACCCTTGACTTTTATTGTAGTGTAAGGCCCCAAAAGGATCACCATGCAAACAATGTTTCCAGAATCCTCTCCATTACCACTGTTCAGCAGATAAATGACTTATAGCGTCTTCTGCTACTGTGTTAACATTTCTTTAGAAAGTGGATCCAGATCCTTTGAAATAGTTGTAAGTTTCTGTTTTAAAAGCCCCTGGTTTCTGTGCAGCTGACTGAGAGTTAGCCTCTATTGAAATGGGGGGTGGAGAAGGGAGTTGCTGTTTCCTTTATCACCAGGCCTTCTTCAAAGAATAGGCAGGATTCTGTGGTAATGAGAGGGTGGCATGGAGGGAAAAAAGAGCTAGAGGTGTCATGGACTGGTATAATTGTAAGTTGCAGCTGCTTTTTCTTCCGAGGTTCAGAGACTAAACACTTGTCAGTGATGTCAGCAAGCAGACAGTAATTTCCAGGCACATTTTCTCTGTGTGAGGTGACACAAAGGAGCTGAAGGCTGCGAGAAGAAAAGAGAGCCAAATAAATTTACTAGTAATCAAAAACTTGTTGGACCCCATGCTGCAACCATGGTTCGAGTTGGAATGGATGGTAGTGGGGATGAATAACAGGTGGGGTGTATAAGTGTGTGTCCTTGTACAAAGTTGTGAATATGTTCAGCATTCAGTCTTAAGCTTTCGGTCTTCTCAGCTCTTTGTCAGTAGTGGAAGAAATGAGAAATGTGTGTGTTTGTGTTTACTTTATGTATGTGTGTGGTGTTTATGTCTGTGTAATCTCTAGTGTAAGACAGAAATTTTATTTTGGATGATTCTTCCCAGGTTTACTTTCAATAACAATGTTTTGAACTAATATGTAAACTCTTTACTTATTTAAGTCTGGGCAGTGGAAGAAACAAGCAGCATGGTGAAGCCAAATTAGTCAGAAGTGCTGTTTTAATTTTGGTTTAGTTTAGTCTTTAGAACATGATGAGGTAGTTCAGTAATTTTCAAGACTACTCTGTCACAAGTACAGTCCTAGACAATATTTGGTTTTATCAGAGCTGGTGGACACAGCACTGCATAATAAATGTTGTTTCATTTATTGCAAGTTACTGAAAAATTGTAGTTTCAGATACTAGTGACTTTTAAAATTGTTTTGTCAGTGGGCATTACCTTTGTAACTTTGGCCATACTGCCAACTGTCTGGCTGCACTTCAGCACCACATAGTACAGCTTACACCACTCTGAAAAGAAATCATTGTGAGGAGAAACTTCCTTTGTTGCCACTGAACATGTGTCACTGCTCACAATGTTTTTATTCAAAAAGGTAATGTGTATGTTAACAAGTAGTCATTCTATTTGCACTTCAGTAACTGTAAAGTCAGCTAAAAAGATAATTACTTCTGCTGAACACAGGAATTACAGTATTGCCTCACTGCCATGACTGGCAGCAAGCACTGTGATCTTGCTGGCATTTACACACAGATTTAGAGTTTTTTCTATACACAGTGAAATCTGGCCTCAGATTATTTGCAGAAAACTGGAAACTAATGGAAGGTACAATTTCCATCCGTCCATCCATTCTCTTCCGCTTGTCCTGTCCAGGCTCGCGACAGTTTCCTTAAAATAATATGAAAATCCTAGGTATTAAAAAAAACAAAACCAAAAAAAAAAAACACTGTTGTAACATGCTTAAATATATACACATTTTTAAAAATTAATTGCAGCACCAGACACATCATCATGCTGCCACTGTTTTAAGCCTTGCATTTTTACCTGGTTCTGTTGGAGGTTTCCTCCTGTTAAAAGGGAGTTTTTCCTTCCCACTGTTGCCAAGTGCGTGTTCATAGGAGGTCATTTTGATTGTTGGGTTTTCTCTGTAATTATTGTAAAGTTTTTACCTTGAGGTGACTGTTGTGATTTGGTGCTGTATAAATACAATTGAATTAAATAGACTTACGCTGATTTTGCAGTTCTACTTTTTTCCACCTACCAGTTAAACTGATGTCAGGTTGTGTGAGCATGGCCTTGGTTGCCATTGTTCACATTTGGATCCTGGATGAGAGTTGGGCTTGAATATGAGCAGATGTTAAAAAGAAGCTGACATTTTGAATAAAATAAAACTTCTTTATTTTAATACTAACAAATATTTAGTATTTGTTTTCCTTTTCATGTTTTTGGAGGATGTATGGAGGGTGAATTTAGAGACTTACCTGAAGACCCAGTGTAACAGGGGTCATCAACTACATTTGCCTCAATTTTTCTTGGCAGACACTGTGAGGGCCAGATGCTCTCGTAAAGTAAAATAAAATTAATATTGTATCCTAAGTAAAATATTATCATCTGATATATAAATTTTCCTTTCAAAATTATATTATTTTTAATGATGTGATCTGCAAGTCTTGCACTTACATGTTCTTCTCTGTTATGTTGATGGTTGTTATGGAAACAACACAATTGTGTGCACTTGTTCTCAGTATAGATAATAATGAACACAGGAAACATGTCATGGGAGCAACGAGTTTATCTATGCACGATCTTCTTTTCAGAGGCCGTTTTTGTTTGTTTTTTAAATGAATATAGGAACACATGAAGAGTTCAGATGTAAAACCATCTAAATCTGCCTGGACACTGTTTTTTTAAAAGAACTCTTTTTTTTCTTTTTTTTTAAAACAAAAGCTGGCTCCTCACTGCAGCACCTGAAGTTACATGATCTGCTCTTGCATTCTGATTGGTTCTAGGGATATGGAAGCTTTTACAGGCAATGGGAAGCTGCGTTTGGAGGCTTTTGATAATTCAGACTATTCAGAGACAGGTATTTAACGGGTTATGATGCGACATGATTGATTGGCATATAGTACCTGTGGCAGTACTAATTGGGGGCCGAATGGAGCTCTGGCGGCCTGATGTGGCCCACAGGCTGCCAGTTGACGTTCCCTGCAGTATAAGTTAAAAAGGAAACGTTATGGGGTGCTCCTAGTTCCCAAAATATAGATTTAACCATAACTGTAACTATTTGTGACGTATTTTTTGCGTGTCACACACAGACACACAAAGAGTTTATTTTAAAGCTTTTTATATTCCTGGTAAATTACCATAGTTTGCTGTAGAACTTGTAGACCTAAACCATGAATGCGCTGCAGAAGTTTGCTTGTTGAACCAAATCCTTCCCAAAAATGCCAACAATTCAATTCAATTCAATTCAATTTTATTTATATAGCGCCAAATCACAACAAACAGTCGCCTCAAGGCGCTTTGTATTGTGGGTAAAGACCCTACAATAACACAGAGAAAACCCAACAGTCAAAACGACCCCCTATGAGCAAGCACTTGGCGACGGTGGGAAGGAAAAACTCCCTTTTAACAGGAAGAAATGTCCAGCAGAACCAGGCTCAGGGAGGGGCAGTCATCTGCTGCGACCGGTTGGGGCTGAGTGGAGAGAGACAGGACAAAAGACATGCTGTGGAAGAGAGCCAGAGATTAATAATAATGATTAAGTACAGAGTGAAGTATAAACAAGTAAATAAAGGTGAATGAGAAGAAACAGTGCATTATGGGACCCCCCTCAGCAGCCTAGGCCTATAGAAGCATAACTAAGGGGTGGTTCAGGGTTGTCTGATCCAGCCCTAACTATAAGCTTGATCATAAAGGAAAGTTTTAAGCCTAATTTTGAAAATAGAGAGGGTGTCTGTCTCCCGAATCCAAGCTGGGAGCTGGTTCCACAGATGAGGGGCCTGAAAGCTGAAGGCTCTGCCTCCCATTCTACTTTTAAGTATCCTAGGAACCACAAGTAAGCCAGCAGTCTGAGAACGAAGTGCTCTATTGGGGTGATACGGTACTATGAGGTCTTTGAGATAAGATGGGGCCTGATTATTCAAGACCTTGTATGTTAGGAGAAGGATTTTAAATTCTATTCTGGATTTAACAGGGAGCCAATGAAGAGAAGCCAATATGGGAGAAATATGCTCTCTCTTTCTAGTCCCTGTCAGTACTCTAGCTGCAGCATTTTGGATCAGCTGAAGGCTTTTCAGGGAGTTTTTAGGACAGCCTGATAATAATGAATTACAGTAGTCCAGCCTAGAAGTAATAAATGCATGGATTAACTTTTCAGCGTCAATCTGAGAAAGGATGTTTCTAATTTTATAAATATTGCGCAGATGTAAAAAAGCCGTCCTACATATTTGTTTAATATGTGCATTGAAGGACATATCCTGGTCAAAAATGACTCCAAGATTTCTCACAGTGTTACTGGAGGCCAAAGTAATGCCATCCAGAGTAAGTATCTGGTTTGACACTGTGCTTCTAAGATTTGTGGGGCCGAGTACAAGAACTTCAGTTTTATCTGAATTTAGTAGCAGGAAATTAGAGGTCATCCAGGCCTTTATGTCTTTAAGACATTCCTGCAGTTTAACTAACTGATGTGTGTCATCTGGCTTCATGGATAGATAAAACTGAGTATCATCTGCATAACAATGGAAATTGATGCAATGCTTTCTAATAATACTGCCTAAGGGAAGCATGTACAATGTAAATAAAATTGGACCTAGCACAGAACCCTGTGGGACTCCATAATTAACCTTAGTGTGTGAAGACGACTCCCCATTTACATGAACAAATTGGAGTCTATTTGATAAATATGATTCAAACCACTGCAGTGCAGTACCTTTAATACCTATGGCATGCTCTAATCTCTGTAATAAAATGTTATGATCAACAGTATCAAAAGCTGCACTGAGGTCCAACAGGACAAGCACAGAGATGAGTCCACTGTCAGAGGCTGTAAGAAGATCATTTGTAACCTTCACTAATGCTGTTTCTGTACTGTGATGAATTCTGAAACCTGACTGAAACTCTTCAAATAAACCGTTCCTCTGCAGATGATCAGTTAGCTGTTTTACAACTACTCTTTCAAGGATTTTGGAGAGAAAAGGAAGGTTGGAGATTGGCCTATAATTAGCTAAGACAGCTGGGTCAAGTGATGGCTTTTTAAGTAGCGGTTTAATTACTGCCACCTTGAAGGCCTGTGGTACATAGCCACCTAATAAAGACAGATTGATCATATTTAAGATTGAGGCATCAATAATTGGAAAGACTTCTTTGAACAGTCTAGTAGGAATGGGATCTAATAAACATGTTGATGGTTTGGAGGAAGTAACTATTGAAGTTAACTCCAAAAGATCAACTGGAGCCAAAGAGTCTAAACAAATACCAGCAGTGCTGAAAGCAGCCGAACATGAAGATAAACCTTGGAGATGGTTTTGAATAATTTTTCCTCTAATGTCTAAAATTTTATTTGTAAAGAAATCCATGAAGTCATTACTAGTTAAAGTGAAAGGAATACTCGGCTCTACAGAGCTCTGACTCTTTGTCAGCCTGGCTACAGTGCTGAAAAGAAACCTGGGGTTGTTCTTATTTTCTTCAATTAATGATGAATAGTAAGATGTCCTAGCTTTATGGAGGGCTCTTTTATAGAGCAACAAACTCTTTTTCCAGGCTAAATGAGTATCTTCTACTTTAGTGAGACGCCATTCCCTCTCCAGCTTACGGGTTATCTGCTTTAAGCTGCGCGCTTGTGAATTATACCACGGAGTCAGGCACTTCTGATTTGAGGCTTTCCTTTTCAGAGGAGCCACAGTATCCAAAGTCGTACGCAATGAGGATGTAAAACTATCGATGAGATAATCTACCTCACTGGGAGCAGAGTTTAGGTAGCTGCTCTGCACTGTGTTGGCACATGGCACTGAAGAGCATAATAATGAAGGAATTAGATCCTTAAACTTAGTTACAGCACTTTCAGAAAGACTTCTACTATAATAAAACTTATTCCCCACTGCTGTGTAATCCATTAAAGTAAATGTAAATGTTACCAAGAAATGATCAGACAGGAGGGGGCTTTCAGGGAATACTGTTAGGTCTTCAGTTTCTATGCCATATGTCAGGACAAGATCCAGAGTATGATTAAAGTGGTGGGTGGGCTCCTTTACATTTTGACAGAAGCCAATTGAATCTAATAATAGATTAAATGCAGTGTTGAGGCTGTCATTTTCAGCATCTACATGGATGTTAAAATCACCCACTATAATGATTTTATCTGAACTGAGCACTAAATCAGATAAAAAGTCTGAGAAATCAGACAGAAACTCCGAGTAAGGACCAGGTGGACGATAGATAATGACAAATAAAACAGGTTTTTGAATTTCCCAATTAGGGTGGGCAAGACCAAGAGTCAGGCTTTCAAAAGAATTAAAACTCTGTCTGGGTCTTTGATTAATCACTAAGCTGGAATTGAAGATTGCTGCTACTCCTCCTCCTCGACCTGTGCTTCGAGCATTCTGACAGTTAGTGTGACTCGGGGGTGTTGATTCATTTAAACTAACATATTCATCCTGCTGTAACCAGGTTTCTGTAAGGCACAATAAATCAATATGTTGATCAATTATTAAATCATTTACTAACAGGGACTTGGAAGAGAGAGACCTAATGTTTAATAATCCACATTTAATTGTTTTATTCTTTTGTGCAGTTGATGAAACTATATTATTTATTGTTTTTGAATTTTTATGCTTAAACAGTTTTCTGCTGATTTTAAGTTTGTTTTTTGGTGGTCTGGGAGCAGGCACCATCTCTATGGGGATGGGGTTTAGGGGGGGTGGCAGGAGGAGAGAAGCTGCAGAGAGGCGTGTAAGACTGCAACTCTGCTTCCTGGTCTCAACCCTGGGCAGTCAGGTTTTAGGAGGGTTGATAAATTTGGCCAGATTCCTAGAAATGAGAGCTGCTCCATCCAAAGTGGGATGGATGCCGTCTCTCCTAACAAGACCAGGTTTTCCCCAGAAACTTTCCCAATTATCAATGAAGCCCACGTTGTTTTTTGGACACCACTCCGACAGCCAGCGATTCAAGGAGAACATGCGGCTAAACATGTCGCTCCGGGTCTGATTGGGGAGGGGCCCAGAGAAAACTACAGAGTCCGACATTGTTTTTGCAAAGTCACACACCGATTCAATATTAATTTTAGTGACCTCCGATTGGCGTAACCGGGTGTCATTACTGCCGACGTGAATAACGATCTTACCAAATCTACGATTAGCCTTAGCCAGCAGTTTCAAATTTCCGTGAATGTCGCCTGCTCTGGCCCCAGGAAGACATTTGACTATGGTCGCTGGTGTCGCTAGCTTCACGTTTCTCAAAACAGAGTCGCCAATAACCAGAGTTTGTTTCTCGGCGGGTGTGTCGCTGAGTGGAGAAAAATGGTTAGAGACGTGAACAGGTTGGTGGTGTACCCGGGGCTTCTGTTTTGGACTACGCTTCCTCCTCACAGTCACCCAACCAGCCTGCTTAATAATTGTACTATTGCTGCTAAGAATGTAATATTGCAATTTTCTGTAAATGGCAAAAATGCTAAGTACAAATCTTCCAGGTTGATTCTTCTTCCAGGTTGTAAGCCTACTTACAAATGGAAAATAGGGACAGCACACTTTGCTCAAATTGTCTGTCATGGTTACATGGTGTGGTGTGTGTGTGTGTGTGTATGTGCGTGTGTCTGTTTGTCTGTGTGCGAGTGTGTTTGTTGTGATTTGGCGCTACATAAATAAAATTGAAATGGCAAACAGTCTTGCATGTTTATCCCAAAATTTTACTTAAAACACTACATTATACATTTCAAAAGCAATTTAGGTTGCATTCACATTTTGTCTAAAATTTAGAAGTCTTTTTATTGTAAGGTAGAACACAGACCTAGCTATGATCATACTGTATTGATCATAGTGTATGTATGTTTGTATATTCCCAGTCTCTTCTTGATGAAACTTTGCATAAACATAGCTCGGGCACTGTGAGTGCCAACGTCTATGCATATTTTACACAACTTCCACAGTCTTATATATTTGTACATATGACAGTTCAATTGCACACTGAATGGAATGTCAGAGTCTATAGCTTGCCACCACATTCACCTGAGAACATACCTAAGCAAGGCAATGTAAAATCACCACCAACCTTTCTGCCACTGTGGCTGGGGGTCGATGTGTTTTCTTGTGTACTTCTCCACTGATGGCACAGACCAAAAAACCTCAAATTTTGCAAAGGACATCCTAAAGTCCTGGTGATGCTTCTCATCTATTCCTGCAATAACATGCTGAACTTCCTGTCTTAAGTCCTGTTGACACTGAGTGACTGCACACACCATTTTCTTGCTTTCCTTGCTTTGGGCTTTTGTATTTGTGCTACGTACAACAGAGAAAGCATCGCTTCTTCTTCCTGATCATTTTGAATAGAGCCGTAGAAGGTCTCGGGGTCTGCTATATGTAGACCCAAAGCAACTCCACGTTTTGAAACAAGTCCTCCACATGGACTTAAAATGGACTTGTAATGACTATAATAGGATTACCCGATCATCTCCGTCAGATGTGTTTGTCCGCAGCCTGGTATAATCGAGGCTTTACTGTTTGGGTGTGCCACTAATGCCTTCATTATACTCTGGACAGCTGGAGGCCTGACAGCCAAGTACTCATTCATGTTATACTTCTTTTTAGTCCACTGTCTTGGGCACTTGCATAGTTGGTGCACTGTAATGTAAATTGTCCACAGATGAGACCACGTGGTCACAAAATACAGGCAGGCATGCAGGGTGCTTGCCTGCAGCAGAAAGTGAGAAGATTTTCTGTGCTTTTTAAGGCCATACTCAATTTGAACACTCAACGCTCTTTCTTCTACAAGTCTCATTCACACAAGCACAGGCACATTCATACACTCCTTTTATATATGCCTAAGCACTTGCTAACATTCCACACACACACACACACACACACACACTCATACTGTGACAGATGCACTGGGGGTTCTGTATCTTGCCCAAGGATACTTTGGCATGTGAACTGGAGGAGCTGGCCTTTGGATTGGCAGACATCAATTGGCTCAACCACCTGAGCCACAGTCACCTAAATACTGGTTCTAGTATTACAATCTCTCAAAAATATTTGATACTGTTAACCACAACATTTTACTCCACAACTTCATTCTGTAGGGCTAAGTAAAGGACAGGTTCTTATTTGTGATTTACTGTTGTACTTGAGCACTCAAAGTGCTTTATGCAACATTCCTGTTTGTTACAAGTGCTTCAGTATTTTGCCAATGGATACTTTGGCATGCTGACTGGAACAGCCTGGAATTGAACCACCAACCTTATAATTAATAGGTGACAAGCTCTACCTCCTTAGCTAAATTACCTACATGCATGACCACACGGAGGAAGCCACAGGTAGAAGCGCTCATTTTGGAAACTCATATTTCAAGGTCTCCACGAACAACTGATACTGTTGTTTGGATTGCTGGACATGTTGGTTTTGGTCCCAGGGCTTTGAGATGCTTTGGAGTTTTTGGATTCATGACTATGACTAATTGCATTATGTTTGGTGCTATGAGTTTTTGATTACTGTTGAGTTTTTTGTACGTATTTTTATTTTTTATTCTTGTTTTGATTTCATTATCATTCTTGCTATCGTGAGTGCAAGTTCTTGATGTATTTGAGGTCTAGTTTAGTGTTTATGTCGTTTTGAATGTCTTTTAAATGGTTTACTGTTCTAGTGCTAGCTTTGGTTTTTATTTTGTTTGTTATGTCTTCTGTGTTTAGTTCTTTTTGTGTTTCCCTAGTTCTTTTGTCTTCTGTCTCATCTTTCTATTTATGCCTTTGTCCTCCGGTGTTCCCTCTTCTGTGTCTTCAGGTTTAGTTTAAGTCTTCTTGTCCAGATGTTCAGTAATATGCCCTTTGGGTTGTTTCCTGTTTTATTGTGTCACTTTTCTCTTGTGCCTCATTTTAGCTTTTACTTTTGATTACTTCCCCTAGGTCTCATTCCCCTACAGTTTCTTATTCCCAATAAGCCCTCAGTGTATGAATAGTGCCGTCTTCCTATTTGAATTTGCTGAATTGTCTTTTGTACCCCATGTGATTTTTCCATTTTCCTCATTTCTGTTCTCCATGTCTGCAGCCTTTGCATTTTGCTGTTTTGGTTTTTCTGGACTTGGTTTATCCCCTCTTTAGAAAAAAAAATCCAATTCACTTATTTTTACTCTGTGTCTCAGTGTGCATTTGGGACCACACTGCCTTTAATTCAAGGGTCTAAATTAAATTTTTGTGTCAGTGAAGTCAATTCAGACAAAAAGATCCTTTGAAAAAATGTAAACAAAAGTGGTCAAAATGTTTAGCTCTTCTTGTCAGAATGACACTGAAGGTCCACTACACTAGGATAACAGTCTTCTTTATAAAGCAAAAGATCACTTATGGTAGCAAGTGATATGAGAAACAAATTCTGTTATGGTCACACAGCACAGCAAACTACAGTATAGAGAAAAAAACTAAAAATTTAATTAGCATGGTACATAACAAAAATAAATGTATTAGCAATACCAAGGGGCCTGCTATTGTTTTACACCCTAATACAAAAGCTGTGCATGATTTGATAGAAGAATGGGAAATTGAATCATTAAGTGCCTTGAGACGACTTTGTTGGGACATTTCAGTGGAGGTTGGTATAGATCAGCATTTCACTCTCAGCATTCCAAATGTACCATCAGCCAGTCACAATGATTCATTAGAGACCAAGGCGTGTATCAAAGCCTCCAGTGTGCTTCCTACCCTTTGCAGGAAATTCTTTTGTTGTTGTTTTTCTTGTGTTTTAGTTGAGACCTGCTAAAAGTTATGTCTGCCCTGCAGGGTGGACAGACACTGATGCATCAACCCTGTGTATGAGAGTGGCACCGGCAATAACAGGGACTCCTGCAGGGTTCCTGAAAGTCACTGAATTATCTTAAAAGATCTAAAATAAAAAGCAAGGAAAATAAGCAAGGACAAACTCTTGAAGTGTCTTATTTTTCATATATATATAGGTCCAACCACTCAACATAAAGCTGCAATCTTCTGGCAGAGCCCAGAAGAATTTCAGACAAACACAAAGATTTCTTAATGCAAGATGTTCTCACAACCTTAGAAAAACGTCCAGCACTTTCATAGCTTCAGAATAAAAATTATCCTGTTGAATCAGACTACTGAACCAAGAAGATAAGCTTCTTGTGACTCCTGAAAGCCAGAAGTTTGGACAATACGGGACCTCTTATTAGTAGTGAACTGAGGAACAACAAAAGGATAAAGATGTGTTCCTGTCACAATCAATATTTAATATAAAGAACCTTCTTTTTCCAGCTTGCATAGAACTTAACAGAATAATTTTAGTTTTGTTCAACATGTACTACCCCACGCTGCTGGGGTTAAAAATCCTAAAAGTACCCTCTCATGTGGACACTGTGTACAAACATATGTGTGTACATGTGTGCAAAGTGTAAGCTTCATGTCAGAATCAGAATCAGAATCAATTTATTGTCATTACATGAAACATGCAAGTGCATGTGTTGTTTTGTTCTTTACTGTAATCCACAAAAGTCAAACAGCCTCTTCTTGCAAATTAAATCAAAAAGAACATTTGTTAATCTACTTCTCCCTGTATGAAATTCACTGGCTACATAAAAATATTACAGCATAACAATACCACAATTTATCTCTTGGTATTCCAAAGTTCAACAAAATAGTATCGACAACACAAGTATAAAATGGTTGGAATTCTTTTTTCCATTCTGCCCTTACTACCACTGTATGCCATTAAGTACTCCTCAAGCATGTAAAGAAATCCATAAAGTAATGACTTCATGGATTTATTTACAAATAAAATTTTAGACATTAGAGAAAAAATTATTCAAAACCATCTCCAAGATTTATCTGCTTTCAGCACTGCTGGTATTTGTTTAGACTCTTTCGTTCCAGTTGATCTTTTGGAGTTAACTTCAATAGTTACTTCCTCCAAACCATCAACATGTTTATTAGATCCCATTCCTACTAGACTGTTCAAAGAAGTCTTTCCAATTATTGATGCTTCAATCTTAAAAATGATCAATCTGTCTTTATTAGTTTGCTATGTACCACAGGCCTTCAAGGTAACTGTAATTAAACCGCTACTTAAAAAGCCATCACTTGACCCAGCTGTCTTAGCTAATTATAGGCCAATCTCCAACCTTACCTTTCTCTCCAAAATTCTTGAAAGAGTAGTTGTAAAACAGGTAACTGATCATCTGCAGAGGAACGGTTTATTTGATGAGTTTCAGTCAGGTTTCAGAATTCATTCCGCAGGCACAAGTGCACTCCCCCTACACCGGTGAACATCCTAGGTATGGACATTGATAGGGTCACATCCTATAAGTACCTGGGTGTTCATCTAAACAATAAACTGGACTGGTCAGACAACACCAATGCACTCTAGAAGAAAGGTCAGTGCAGACTCTACCTGCTCAGGAGACTTAGGTTCTTTGGAGAACAGGGGGCACTCCTGAAAACTTTTTATGACTCTGTGGTGGCATCAGCTCTTTTTCACAGTGTGGTGTGTTGGGGGAGCAGTATGAATGATGCTGACAGGAAGAGACTGGACAGGCTCATCAATAAGGCCAGTTCTGTCCTGGGCTGCTCCCTGGACACAGTGGAGGTGGTGATGGAGAGGAGGACAAGAAGGTTGTACTCTATGCTGTCAAATGACTCCCACCCCATGTATGGAACTGTGACAGACTTGAGGAGCTCCATCAGGGACAGACTGTTGCATCCCAAATGTGTGAGAGAGCACTATCGAAGGTCCTTCCTGCCTGCAGCTGTGAGACTTTTTAACCAGCACTGCTCCCAGACATACGAGTGCCTACTATGTACATATCTACACTACTGACATTTGATTGGTCACATTGTCTATACTGATCACAATCTCTATATTGTCTATATTGCCTATACTGTACATAGTGTTTACAGTTTTTTATTTGTATATTCTGTATTTGTATTTTCTTATTTATTTATATCTTTTCATACTTTCTTATTGTGTTTATATAGTATCTATTGTGTACAATAGCTTGCCGCTACTACACTGAAATTTCCCCATTGTGGGACAAATAAAGGGATTTCTATTTCTATTCTATTCTATTCATCACAGTACAGAAACAGCATTAGTGAAGGTTACAAATGATCTTCTTACAGACTCTGACAGTGGAATCATCTCTGTTCTTGTCCTGCTGGACTTCAGTGCAGCTTTTGATACTGTTGACCATAACATTTTATTACAGAGATTAGAGCATGCCATAGGTATTAAAGGTACTGCACTGCAGTGGTTTGAATCATATTTATCTAATAGACTCCAATTTGTTCATGTAAATGGGAAGTCATCTTCACACGCTAAGGTTAATTATGGAGTTCCACAGGGTTCTGTGCTAGGTCCAGTTTTATTTACATTATACATGCTTCCCTTAGGCAGTATTATTAGAAAGCATTGCATCAATTTTCATTGTTATGCAGATGATACTCAGCTTTATCTATCCATGAAGCTAGATGACACATTTCAATTAGTTAAACTGCAGGAATGTACATTAAGGCCTGGATGACCTCTAATTTCCTGCTTCTAAATTCAGAAAAACTGAAGTTCTTGTACTCGGCCCCACAAATCTTAGAAACATGGTGTCAAACCAGATGCTTATTCTGGATGGCATTACTTTGGCCTCCAGTAACACTGTGAGAAATCCTGGAGTCATTTTTGACCAGGATATGTCCTTCAATGCGCATATTAAACAAATATGTAGGACCGCTTTTTTGCATTTGTGCAATATTTCTAAAATTAGAAACATCCTTTCTCAGACTGATGGTGAAAAGTTAATCCATGCATTTATTACTTCTAGACTGGACTACTGTAATTCACTATTATCAGGCTGTCCTAAAAGCTCCCTGAAAAGCCTTCAGCTGATTCAAAATGCTGCAGCTAGAGTACTGACAGGGACTAGAAAGAGAGAGCATATTTCTCCCATGCTGGCTTCTCTTTATTGGCTCCCTGTTAAAAATAGAGTAGAATTTAAAATCCTTCTCCTAACATTCAATTCAATTCAATTCTATTCAGTTTTATTTATATAGAGCCAAATCACAACAAACAGTCGCCTCAAGGCGCTTTGTATTGTGGGTAAAGACCCTACAATAACACAGAGAAAACCCAACAGTCAAAACGACCCCTATGAGCAAGCACTTGGTGACGGTGGGAAGGAAAAACTCCCTTTTAACAGGAAGAAACATCCAGCAGAACCAGGCTCAGGGAGGGGCAGTCATCTGCTGCCTCTGTTTAGAGGTGAGGGGAGCAAGACAGGACAAAAGACATGCTGTGGAAGAGAGCCAGAGATTAATAATAATGATTAAATACAGAGTGAAGTATAAACAAGTAAATAAAGGTGAATGAGAAGAAACAGTGCATTATGGGACCCCCCTCAGCAGCCTAGGCCTATAGCAGAATAACTAAGGGGTGGTTCAGGGTCGTCTGATCCAGCCCTAACTATAAGCTTGATCATAAATGAAAGTTTTAAGCCTAATTTTGAAAATAGAGAGGGTGTCTGTCTCCTGAATCCAAGATGGGAGCTGGTTCCACAGATGAGGGGCCTGAAAGCTGAAGGCTCTGCCTCCCATTCTACTTTTAAGTATCCTAGGAACCACAAGTAAGCCAGCAGTCTGAGAATGAAGTGCTCTATTGGGGTGATACGGTACTATGAGGTCTTTGAGATAAGATGGGGCCTGATTATTCAAGACCTTGTATGTTAGGAGAAGGATTTTAAATTCTATTCTAGATTTAACAGGGAGCCAATGAAGAGAAGCTAATATGGGAGAAATATGCTCTCTCGTTCTAGTCCCTGTCAGTACTCTAGCTGCAGCATTTTGGATCAGCTGAAGGCTTTTCAGGGAGTTTTTAGGACAGCCTGATAATAATGAATTTGTGGGGCCGAGTACAAGAACTTCAGTTTTATCTGAATTTAGTAGCAGGAAATTAGAGGTCATCCAGGCCTTTATGTCTTTAAGACATTCCTGCAGTTTAACTAACTGATGTGTGTCATCTGGCTTCATGGATAGATAAAGCTGAGTATCATCTGCATAACAATGGAAATTGATGCAATGCTTTCTAATAATACTGCCTAAGGGAAGCATGTACAATATAAATAAAATTGGACCTAGCACAGAACCCTGTGGGACTCCATAATTAACCTTAGTGTGTGAAGAAGACTCCCCATTTACATGAACAAATTGGAGTCTATTAGATAAATATGATTCAAACCACTGCAGTGCAGTACCTTTAATACCTATGGCATGCTCTAATCTCTGTAATAAAATGTTATGATCAACAGTATCAAAAGCTGCACTGAGGTCCAACAGGACAAGCACAGAGATGAGTCCACTGTCAGAGGCTGTAAGAAGATCGTTTGTAACCTTCACTAATGCTGTTTCTGTACTGTGATGAATTCTGAAACCTGACTGAAACTCTTCAAATAAACCGTTCCTCTGCAGATGATCAGTTAGCTGTTTTACAACTACTCTTTCAAGGATTTTGGAGAGAAAGGGAAGGTTTGAGATTGGCCTATAATTAGCTAAGACAGCTGGGTCAAGTGATGGCTTTTTAAGTAGCAGTTTAATTACTGCCACCTTGAAGGCCTGTGGTACATAGCCACCTAATAAAGACAGATTGATCATATTTAAGATTGAGGCATCAATAATTGGAAAGACTTCTTTGAACAGTCTAGTAGGAATGGGATCTAATAAACATGTTGCTGGTTTGGAGGAAGTAACTATTGAAGTTAACTCCAAAAGATCAACTGGAGCCAAAGAGTCTAAACAAATACCAGCAGTGCTGAAAGCAGCCGAACATGAAGATAAATCTTGGAGATGGTTTTGAATAATTTTTCCTCTAATGTCTAAAATTATATTTGTAAAGACATCCATGAAGTCATTACTAGTTAAAGTAAAAGGAATACTCGGCTCTACAGAGCTCTGACTCTTTGTCAGCCTGGCTACAGTGCTGAAAAGAAACCTGGGGTTGTTCTTATTTTCTTCAATTAATGATGAATAGTAATATTTCCTAGCTTTATGGAGGGCTCTTTTATAGAGCAACAAACTCTTTTTTTCAGGCTAAATGAGTATCTTCTACTTTAGTGAGACGCCATTCCCTCTCCAGCTTACGGGTTATCTGCTTTAAGCTGCGCGTTTGTGAATTATACCACGGAGTCAGGCACTTGTGATTTGAGGCTTTCCTTTTCAGAGGAGCCACAGTATCCAAAGTCGTACGCAATGAGGATGAAAAACTATCGATGAGATAATCTACCTCACTGGGAGCAGAGTTTAGGTAGCTTCTCTGCACTGTGTTGGCACATGGCACTGAAGAGCATAATAATGAAGGAATTAGATCCTTAAACTTAGTTACAGCACTTTCAGAAAGACTTCTACTGTAATAAAACTTATTCCCCACTGCTGTGTAATCAATTAAAGTAAATGTAAATGTTACTAAGAAATGATCAGATAGGAGGGGGCTTTCAGGGAATACTGTTAGGTCTTTAGTTTCAATGCCATATGTCAGGACAAGATCCAGAGTATGATTAAAGTGGTGGGTGGGCTCCTTTACATTTTGACAGAAGCCAGTTGAATCTAATAATAGATTAAATGCAGTGTTGAGGCTTGAATAATCAGGCCCCTCAATGACCTTATAGTTCCATATCACTCAAATAGAACACTTTCCTTTCAGACTGCTGGCTTACTTGTGGTTCCTAGGATACTTAAAAGTAAAATGGGAGGCAGAGCCTTCAGCTCTCAGGCCCCTCTTCGGTGGAACCAGGTCCCAGCTTGGATTCGGGAGACAGACACCCTCTCTATTTTTAAGATTGAGCTTAAAACTTTCCTTTATGATCAAGCTTATAGTTAGGGCTGGATTAGATGACACTGAACCACCCCTTAGTTATGTAGGCCTAGGCTGCTGAGGGGGGTCCCATAATGCACTTTTTTTTTTATTCACCTTATTTACTTGTTTATACTTCACTCTGTTTTTAATCATTATTTATAATTAATCTCTGGCTCTCTTCCACAGCATGTCTTTTGTCCTGTCTTGCTCCCCTCACCTCTAAACAGAGGCAGCAGATGGCTGCCCCTCCCTGAGCCTGGTTCTGCTGGAGGTTTCTTCCTGTTAAAAGGGAGTTTTTCCTTCCCACCGTCACCAAGTGCTTGCTCATATGGGGTCGTTTTGACTGTTGGGTTTTCTCTGTATTATTGTAGGGTCTTTACCCACAATACAAAGCGCCTTGAAGCGACTGTTTGTTGTGATTTGGCGCTATATAAATAAAATAAAATTGAATTGAAAGCATTGATATATATTAGCAGGAACATGCAAATGACCAGATTTTATTAAGCCAACAGTGTGGACAAATTAAATAATGTAACTTTCTGACATAGCATAATCATACAAATCACAGTAGTAGGACATTTGGGCATCAACAGACATGAAATATCTTAATCGCTCCCTTTCTGGAATAAGGATCTTCCTATGGATGTTTTCACTAGCTTGAAAAGCATGGAAATGATCACCAAATATCAAAGGTATGTTTGTGATCAAAGAGAATTGTTTGTGATGCATTTCATCACGTCCCAGTAAGTTTGTTTTCACCACTGTCAAATATTTGTTATCTTATTTTTCCTTTCCAAATTTCCATAATTTAAAAGCATAAATTATTTTGTATAAACTTTACAGTTTTTTGTTGTCCAATTTTGGTGAGTCAGTGTGAAATGTAGACTCAGTTTCATGTTCTTAGCTGACAGGAGTGGCCCCAATGTCATCTTCTGTTACTGTAGCCCATCTGCTTCGAGGTCCAATGTGTTGTGCATTCATAGATGATCTTTTGCATACAGTACCTTTTTTGTAACAAGTGGTTGATTGACTTACTGTTGTCTTCCCATCAGCTCAAAGTAGTCTGACCATTGTCCTCTGACCTGTGATATCAACAAGGTATTTTCAACCAGAGAGCAGCTACTCACTGAAAATTTTCTCTCTTTTGAACCGTTGTCTGTAAACCTCAGAGATGGTCATGCGGAAAAATCTCACTAGGAAGCCAGCTTCTGAAACACCTAAACCAACAACCCTGCCACTTTCATGCCCCTTTCTTCCTGATGCTCAGTTTGGTCTTCAGCAGGCTATCTTGACCATGTCTACATGCCTAAATGCTTTGAGTTGCTGATCTGCGATTGGTTGATTAGATATTTACATTAACGAGCAGGTGTACTGGACATTTGTACCTAATAAAGTATATATTACTGATTGTCCGTAGTGGGACTTTACTGAACTATGCAGCAGTTGGTGCTGTGTTCTTAGAGTGTATATATTTTCTTTGTTTTCTGATGCATATAGTTTCACGAGTAATTTTGTTTTCCCGCATTTCAACAATTTTGTAAAGTCAATAAATCCTTCAAATTTAATTTTTATGTCTTTTTACACTACATTAAGCTCACATTTCACATTAGTCAGTAAGGTTTTGTTAAAAGTAAAATAAAATAAAAAGATTTGGTGTCTAAGTCTTAAAACAGTGGTGAAAGGTTTTTATTCATTCATCACAAATTTAAAGTGATTGACTGACTGCATGTTTTGACCTATGTGAAAAAGGTTTTCATTGTTTGGTGCATGTGAGTCTGTGTTATGAAAAATTCTTAGCTATTTTGAGAAGTGGTGAGAATGACGTTTCTGATATGAGAATTGTGCCAAAGGATTGTGAAAAATAATCTCTTCTGCTACCAGGGGTCAATGCTGTTGACATCTGTGATGCCAATGGGGGACAATAGGATTATTGGACTATGAAGTGAATTGCCTATCCCTAGCACAATGTAGAAATTTTTTAATTTACCCAATTACCCAACCTTCTTTTTATCTTAAAAATTATTGAAAGAGTAGTTGTAGAACTTTTGACTGATCATCTGCAGATGAATGGTTTATTTGAAGACTTGGGCTACTGTGATTCATTATCAGCAAGTCGTTCTAAAAGCTCCCTGAAAAGCCCTCCCTGAGCCTGGTTCTGCCTGAAGTTTCTTCCTGTTAAAAGGAAGTTTTTCCTTCCAACTGTTTCCAAGTGCTTGCTCATAGGGGGCTTTCTGATTATTGGGGGTTTCTCTGTTTTATTGTAGGATCTTTACCATACAATATAAAGTGCTCTGAGGCAACTGTTGTTGTGATTTGGTGCTATATAAATAAAATTGAATTGAAATTGAATTTGTTTGCATTTATTATAACCCTGCCTACTCAGTCAAACATTCTGTCAGGTCTGAACAGTCAACTGTGGATGGTTCTTATGGTGGGAGGTCTGAAATCTACATGAAATATACTATTCATTGTGCAGTGACTACTGTTGTTATCTGCTAGCTCCGAATATCAGACAGTTTCTTTGATAGACAACATACAAATCTCAAAACAAAACAAAACAAAAATATAATATTCTATCACCTTACCATCATCATCAGGAGAAAACTGCAAATATGAATCAACACCAGAGCAGTGCTGAGTTATGTTCCTCTATCCAGTGAATAAACCATTATTACACCATTAAAGAGCATTTGTAAACATAACCTGCAGGCTAAGTGGGAGAATGAACTCTAGACGTCTGACAATGTCGCACTTTTTTGTTCAAATCCAAATTATTCGACTCCAGAAACTTGCTGTGTACCAGTGTTCTAACAGAACAGACTCCCTTGACTTCAATGTTAAGACAAAAATGTGGCATTCATGCATTCCCAACATCTGTCATGTTAATTAAAACCTCAATCACTCAAAGTCACTCAGAGTTACTAGTCAATCTTTGCTATGTGACTGCTGTACGGTAAACAGGCCAGACATACTGATCAGAACAGTGTGAGTGTGAAATATTAAGGGATCATCTCACTGACACTAAAAACACTAATCCAGCACACATTTTCACTTTAAGCTCCATTTGTTAGCTTCTTTGCCTTTTGTTATTTGTTTTATCATTTTGCTGTTAAAAAGAGCCACGTTTATCCATCCATCCGTTTTCTTCCATGTGTCATGGCTTTGTTGCAGGGGCAGCAGCCTAAACAGTAAAACCAAGACCTCCCTCTCCCCAGCCAACTCCTCCAGCTCATCCAGGGGAACACTGAGGTGTTCCCAGGCCAGCTGAGAGATTTAATCTCTCCAGCATATCCTGGATCTACCCTGGGGCCTCCTCCCGATAGGACTTTACTCTGAGCTCCTCTTGAATGACTGCTCTCTTCACCCTATCGCTAAGGGACAGCCAGCCACTCTTTGGAGGAAGCTCATTTCTGCCATTTCTATCCATGATCTTGTTCTTTCGGTCACTACCCAAAGCTCGTAACCATAGGTGAGGGTAGGGACATAAATTGACAGCTTTTCTTTGACGCTCAGCTCTCTTTTCACCACGATGGAGTGGTGCAGCGTCTGCATCACTGTAGCGGCAGCCCCAATCCATCTGTCAATTTCACAGTCCCCTCTCCCCTCACTTGTGAACAGGATCCTGACATACTTAAACCCTCCACTTAGGACAACAACTCGTCCCTGAGCTGGAGTGGGTACTCCACTGTTTTCCAGCTGAGGACCATGGCCTCAGACTTAGAAGTGCTAATTCTCATACCTGCTTCTTTACACTTGGTAAAAACAACTCCAGTGTGAGCTAGAGGCTACATTAAGGAGGTCCTCGAAGTATTTCTTCCACTGTCCGACTATATCCTCAGTTGAAGTTAGCAGCACTGTGTGAGTAGAGCACTGCTTGTGACTGCATGTCTGTCCAGCATCCTCCCCCACCGCCTGGTGGATAGTTGGATCAGCTCAGCTCCTGTCTTCACCTGAGTTTTACAGATCTGATGATACAATTACAAACTCAATCATCAACGTGCAACCTAAGGTGTGCTGGTGCCATTTGCATTTATAGATATCCTTATGTTCAAACACAGTGTTCGTTATGTCCCCAGACAACATAGCCCACAGGATCACTTGGACACACAAACCCCTCAACAAGATAAGGTAGCGGAGGAGGAGAGCCACGTTTAAATGCACCACAAAAATTCACATCTCCCACACAGCTCTCTTAGCAGTACAGTTTGTTATGGCAACAAACCAAACTTTAAGCAGTACAATAACCTGTGTAAGGACCTGTTTTTTCAGTTGCATTCACCCACCCACCAACACACACACACACACACACACGCGCACACACACACACACACACACACACACACACACACACACACACACACACACACACACACACACACACACACACACCAGGTGCCTAACTGGTTGTCAAAGAGTAAAGGTGAATGGAACAAAGATGTGTTGTGAGTGTGACGATCAGCTCCCTGTGCCTGACCATCTGCAGCAGGCCGGGCTCAGCAGGAGGATGGGGAAATGAGGTCAGCTCGGCTTTTGAAGCCGGCAAGCTGCAAGCAGATGAGGCACCATGCCGGGACTGGAAGCTCACATGAAAGGCAGTCAACCAAAATAGCCAAATATTATTACGACTGTTGCTCAGTCTGGGGGCCAACAAATTCAAGCCAGAATGAATCATTTTGTCTATGCTCTGCTTTTGCTATGACCTGTCAAGTGTGATTCCCAGTTTTAAAAATATATAAAGTCCAGTGCAATTTCCCAGGTGACTGACTCTTTGTAACAAAGGGAGAAAGCAACTCTTAATTAACATGAGAGAGATCTTCTGACTGACTGAAAAATCAGTTACATATTTTCAATCAATATATAAATAAACACAAATGAGAAAAGCTGTTGAGTTTCCAATTACAAAGAAATTTGCAATAATGTATCTAATATAGACTGCTTTTCTGTCCTACACGCTATGGCTGTGCTGTATATGTTTTTTTTTCTAAACCCTGTCCTGTCTGGCAGCTTTTTGCAATTACAGTCATGATCTGAAAATGCTGTTGTGCCAAAACATATTTGCTTTGCCCAGAAGAGCTCTATAAATTCTCTATAGGATCCTCTTGTTAATGTTTTTCTTTTTCTTTTATTTATTTATTCAGCACAGGTAGAAACACATGATTGTTCACCAACGGCTGTGCTTTTTAAAATAACAACAACAACAAAATAAATATATACATACAACAAACACAGCACCTGAAAGAGAAAGAAAAAAATATATGAAAAAACACAGATACACAAACAATCTTGTTGTGCTATAGTGTGTGTGTGCGCGTGTACATGTCTTTATCATGAAATGTACTTAATAATGAGAGTGAGAAGCTGCAACATTGCCCCCTAAATCATCTAAAAAGACTGTTAACAATCATAAATGTCAGTAGTGTGTTTGTGTGTGTTTGCTATTGTTAATAAAATTACAAGCAATAAAATTGTTAATTTAGAAACTGTTTTATATAATGATGGGTCACTAGAAATGTAAAGGTCAACTCCCTCCAAGATGGTGTCTTCACACATAATTTGCTTGTCCTCACTGTTGTACTGCTGGGTGAGCAGCAGTAATAATTATATCAAATACTATGCAGTACATTGTTTTATTATGTTAATGTATTTACTAGTGGCCATTCAGTGCATTTTATTGTCAGCTACACAAAAGTATATTTTGTTTTTCTATGGGCTGCTGTCTTCAGCAAATTATACATCTCTAGCAAGTGACTAGTGAAAAAAATCAGAGACATTACAAGGAGAGATAAAGAGTGCTCAGAAAAGATGGATAATTATTTTATTATTTCTTTTTTCAAAATCTCAAAAGGATGTCCTCCCTGCCCAGCATGGGAAAACCTGAGCAGTCGTGTTGACCTGGATGAAAACAGTTGTCTCCAGGTGCTTTGCTCAGCAAAAATTCCAGTGGAACTCCATGACTAACTTTTATGTGTTAGGAAGACAACTGATTTACAAGAGCAAATTGGAAAATGTCAAATTCAAACACAGCACATTCCTTTAATACCAATGGTGTATTGTAGTCTCTATGGTCAAATGTTGTGATCAGCGGTATCCAATGCTGCACTGAGGTCTGAGGACAAACAGAGATATGAGTCCACTGTCAGAGGCCATAACAAGATCATTGGTAACCTTCAATAATGCGGTTTTTGTGCTGCAGTGAATCCAAAATCACATCTAAAACACGTACCTCTTTTACAACAGCTTTTTTGAGAATTTTTGAAATCAATGGAAGGTTGGAAATTGAACTAAGTCACCAAAACAGCTGGATCAGCCTGTTATAATTAGCCTGTTAATAAAGATAAATAGATTATATTTAAAATCAAAGCATTAATTAATGGTGAGATTTCTTTGATCATTCTAGTAGGGATGGGGTCTAATACACATTTGGCCTGTGGCCTGTGTACACTGTGGCATCTGTGAGATGGCTGTGGTTATTTTTTTTTCAAATGGTTAAAAATTTTATTTTTTAAGAAATTTGTAGAGTCTTCCCCCCCCCAAGGACTTCCCAAGAAATTTGTAGAGTCATTACAACTTAACAGCCAAAGGGTCAATATAGGTGCACCTCCTGTCAGCCTGACCACAGAGCTGAAAAGAACCCTGGGGTTAGTACAACATCCAAAAATCAGACCAATTGTTCTGATTGTGAAGAAAGCATGAAAGTTAGACCAAGCTTAATAAATTTAGGAATGGACACATAAAATATGCATAATGGGTGGGCGTAAGACCTCATGTTTAAAATGGCTCCCATAAGAGGAGGAGATACGGGAAAGAACAGGAAAAAAAACCTAAACTATCAACATATTTCTGCCTTGAAACTTCTGAAACTAGCTTTATTATAACATAAACCACTTTGATTACAGATTTAACACATTCCTGTTTAAGAAAATTAGATTTCCATGTAAATGATTACATAATGAGCTCATTTGCATACACTGCAACTTTCTTGGACATTTTACAGCAGGTTACAGGAGCAGCTACGCTGCTTGTTAAACTACATGCATGCACCCACCACCAGAAATAAGATTAGATTCCTGCAACAAAGAAACACATGAATTAGTACAATCATCACAGGATATTCACAGGATGTTTTGAAGATCTACTAGGCTGAAACGTAATGGCTAAAAACCTGAATAAAAGGAAAAGACAGAATATGTGGCAGCCTACCAGGACAAACAGTATTTAATAAGTATCTATCATCCACTCATCCACTCTTCATTTTAGGTAAAATTGTCCACCATTTTCACAAACTAATAATCATTCAATAAAAGTCGCAAAAACATGTGACATATCCTAAAATTTAACTCTATTAGGAAGCTTTCATTCATGTTATATTGATGATTTGTAACTGAAAGAAAAACACACAATCAAAGCAGCCCTGTGACCTTCATTAGAAGGCCACCGTAACACAAATGCATATGTCATTGCTGTGTTTGTCTCTTTGTTTATTTGTTTGCTGTCAAAAATATGTATATAAAAATAATCTATGACCTAACGCTTAATCATGATATTTAGCATTTACATGGAACAAATCAGAATACCCTACACCTGAATCAGTATGTCTCACAAGCTTAATTATGCATGTATGTAAATGAGATAATTTGCATACAATTAGTAAAAAGCATATACAACTGGTAGATGTTAATATTAAGTTGATATATGATGATTATTCCTGGGGTTTTTTTTAACCATCACTGACTAAAATGAAAATAGAATTAATAGATAAAAATGTTTGAAATAAGGGCACTTAGGCAGGTCACCTGCCAGTCAGAAGGTTGTATCCTTGGACAAAATACTGAATGCCAAGTTATAAATTATATTACTATCTACCCCCAAATGTACTTGTAGTATGAAAACATTTTAATACCTCAAGCAAACTGTGCCTAGAAATACAGTCAGGCTGTGGTCCTACAACAATTTAATTAGGAGTGCAATTAGTATGATTAGTAAACACTGTTTGTGTGTTTACTAATGTGTTTGAGTAAGTTTGAGATTTTTGGGTAGTGCGATGGTTAGCACTGTTGCCTCACAGCAAATAGGTTGTGGGTTTGAATCCACCACCTGGCGTTTCTGTGTGGAGTTAGCATGTTCTCCCCATGTTTTCGTGGGTTCTATTCGGATACTTTGGCTTCCTCCCACAGTCCAAAGACATGCAGCAGTTGCCCCCACCCCCTGCAACCCTGAATAAGATAAGTGGAAGAAAATGGATGGATGGATAGAATAGTTGAAACATATCTTATGATCTATAAAGAAGTGCAGTTTGCCCAGCCTAACCCACAGCTATCCATATTGGGGTGAAATTTGTTTTTTTGTTTGTTTTTTAAATTATTTTTCTGTTGATTGAGTTGATACAAACACAATTTGAGCCCCTTTTTTAACACTTCATAATACACTGTTGATCTCTGCTGCTACAGGAACCGTTATGGCAAAATGTGAAATAGGAATGAATAAAACATTGTATTGTTTGCATACGTGGACATAAATAGTCCAATTTTATTCGATACAGTCACCATGATGTTGAAACTAATGTAGGAAAAATGTTGTCTGTGTGTTCTTGACATTCCTCAGTCGAGATGCTACTTTGACAACCAAGAAAATGGAGCTTTGAAAAAGTTGCAATCATTGTATTTAACGTAAAGCATGATCCTTTTCATACCCCAGCCAAGCAGTTTTATTACCCAGACCTACCCATGAAGTTTTTGGTGCTGGAACCTAACCCACCAAAGAAAGAGTTCATCTTTGTTCACGTACATTAATCGATGACTAACTGATAAAAAATTGTGTTCATGGAAATGAAAAATAAGGTTTGTGTCAGGAACACAAATGGATGGATTATATTTTGTGAAGATTTCACAAATTGCTGTAAGACTATGTTGAACAGGAACATTGATCTTAAAACTACAAAGTATAAAAAAATAAAATAACGTTTTAGTCAGCGTGTCATTTAGTCATTTTTGAATATTAACTAGTAAAGCCACAGAACATCCGTCATAACCTTAAGCTACTATATTTTGTTGCTAGTGACATCTACAATCCAATTAGTGCTAGCTGCTGATCGTTCTTTAAAACGGCAGTCAACAAGTAACATACACACAGCTACCTGATTTTCTCTACTGCTCCTCTCTGGCATACACCACAGCAGCAATGAGGACAAGCCGTTTCCCTTCTCATAAATATTCTGACACGCCAGGTCCACTGGGCAGCAGTATGAATGGATGTGTGACCACACGGTTGTCTTCATGGTGCCAGTTTGGTGTCCCGAATCAGTTTAAAAGACTCCCTCTGGGTCAAACCCAGCAGGCTCCGTGAAAACCTGTTGTTCCCACCCCTCCATTCTTTGCACCTCCGCAATTTCACCACAGAGAGCCACTCTTCCCCCCCCCCAACCCTCTGCTCCCTGCCTCATCAGCTCACAGAGAGGACGACGGATGGACCGACTTCATTGCCAGACTGGAAATGCTGACATGTACAGGCTGGCATCCCTTCACTTGGAACAATCTCCCAGTGCTCATTTTTCCTTCTTTTTTCTCTTGCCTTCCCTTTTCTGTTTAAAGCATGCATTCAGCCAAAGGAGAAAATAGAATAGGATATTTATGGAAAATAAAGAATCTCCTTTTTCTGGCCACTTTCACTTTCCTTTTTTGTGTTTTTCCTACTTTCCTTTTTAACTCCCCTTTTAAATTTCTTTTAGCAGGTAGTTGGCTGATGCAGCCTGATTTATACTTCTGCATTGAACCTATGAAGAGCTTACCATGTAACCAATGCAAGTGGCAGATGCTGTTGCCAGCATTCATTTGTATGTATGGTGTATCTCCAACACTTGACAAATTCTGTTCAATTTAACTTAACATGCAGGAGTGGCATAAAACGTAGTATAAAAAAGTGAGTAAAGGAAAACTATTCAGTACATTATGGTATGTCCTGAGCCAATGGCAGCACACCTAAGGGATGTTTCAGGGCCACCTGATCCAGCCTTAACTGTAGACTTTATCAGTAAGACACAGGTGTGTCCAAACTTTTGACTGGTACTGTAATTAACAGGATCAGGATTAGTCCATGCTAGCAGTAGTGACAGTGGATCTGAGGATGCAATACCATTTTCTGTTCTTGGTTTTTTAAATACATATTTCTTGGTTCAAAAGTCAAACACATGTGGACATGTTTGTAACTCCATGGAAAGTAGGTTCATAAACAAAATTTCAATTGCATTTTTTTCACCCCTAAAAAAGAATAAAAACATGAGGTTCTCATAATTTATGCATGATAGGGTTAAAGAGTTATGCAGTTATGCAATAAAGAGTTATTGCATGTGGTATGAAAGATTTCCCGTATCTGTCTTTGTGGCAGTGAAGCTCAATCAGTCTCTTAGAAGAGGTGCACCACTGCCTGTCCAGTAAGTGGTGCAGAATGTGGTCAGGGTGATCAGTTTGTTCAGTGACCTCCTCTCCATCACGGCTTTGAAAGAAACCAGTATGCAGCCAATCACAGAGCCAACCTTCCCAATCAGTTTCTTCATTGGTGTCACCAGCTCTGATGCTGCTCCCCCAGCAGACCGCATGCATACACACTGTTTGCCACACCTTACTGACATTGTGCTGCACACATTGAAGGATTTCAGCTTCCTTAAGAAATCACTATTGTAGGGTCTTTACCTTACAATATAAAGCTCCTTGAGGTAACTGTTTGTTGTGATTTGGCGCTATATAAATAAAATTGAATTGAATTGAAACAGAGTCTGTTCATCACCTCCTTGGATATAACCTCTCTGTTGGTCTTTCAGTTAAACCTCTTGTCACGTGCTTGTACTCATTGTACCTGAATCATGCAGGTCTTCAGTATCTTGGGGCTGATGCCATCAGGGTGGAGGCTGGAGTTTTTTCAACTGGGTGTGTGGTGGAGGAGGCAGCAGAGGGCTGTGAAATATACCCATTGATAGTTTAGCCCATTTGCTCCCTTCAGGCTGCCCACTGTTGGCCTCTCACCTTAAAGCCATTGATTTTCTTCACTACTGCTCTTCATATCCCTCTGCTCAAGTTTGAACTCCAGTTTCGGCCTATAGCAGTCCTTGCATTTCCTCAGTTTCACCCTTTGTTCATGCTGCACTGTCCTAAATTTCTGCCTGTCCCCAAACCTGAAGGTTTTTTTTTATTATTAAGCAGTTCTTTCAGATAGGGCCTGACCATTCAGGACTTTATATGTATGTGGCATTTTGGATCAGCAGGAGCCTTTTCACAGTACTAATAAGGAATTGGTATAAACCAACCTGAAAGTTGTTCTGGAAAAAATAAGTTGAGCCCTGAAACCAACCTGATTTTATGATGATTTATTGAGAGTAAGAAAATAACCTTTGGAAAGGGGTCAATACAGCACGAACAGTCTCCGCACCGGCATTGACCAAAGAGCAAAATAATCCCAGCTCCTTTATAGTCATTGTGTTGATACAGTCTTGTTCTATCAGCTGTGGGGAGTTCAGTTTCCCACCACCATGTAACTTCAGTCTGATAATGAGTGCGTCATGGCCTTGGACACAACCTAGAAAGAAGTTTGTTTTCTACTTCGCACACTTGGTCTTTGTACTAGAAAATTACAATTACATACCAAAGGAGTACACAGAGGTTATTAGAGTTGAAAAACAAATTTTCCATCACATTTCCACCCTTTTGATTATTTTTAATACATTTTATAAAATTTGTTTGTAATAGTAATTCAGTGATGATAATAGAAAATATAAAAAGACAAAAACAAAAAAACTTCCATAAAACATCCGTGCTTACACACCTGGGGTTTAAGTAAACACATCATAAATTGGAAGGTGAAATAGCCTTAGCTGTTTAATGAAACATAGGCATCATAATGATCATACCTGTGAAGAAAATTTGAAATTTACACATCATTTTGCTCATAGTCTATGGTCTCCACATCATCATAATCATGATAGGGAGGCGTCCAGTTAGGTACCAGGTTTAGTTCCAGCTGTTCCCCCATTAGGGGCTGTTGCTCAGGTAAGGAAGCCATTTGGTGTGAGACAGATTTATCAATGGTTCTAACAATCAGGCTTCTACTGCAGGGGATGACACAGCATCCACACAGTGATATGAGAGCTAAAGCTCCAATGACTCCTGTCACGAGTGACAAGAACAAATCTTTCCATTTTCCAAAAATTCCATCAAACCACTCAAACATAGAACTTTCTGTGCCTGCATTGTCTTTAAGTTCATAAGCCAATGTTTCCAATTTAGTAAGAGCTTCTGTAAATGAGCCATCAGCTGCAGTATTGTTAGGAATGAATGTACAACATGCATCACCAAACATCACACACACCCCTCCTTTCTCCGCTAACAACATGTCTAAGGCCATTCTATTTTGCCATGTCATGAGACTAGTCGCATGCAGTTGTTCTCCTAAGGCCTTCAGTGCATCTCTAGTGAAATTTGCAAATCTCTGCTGGTTGTAATAGATGTAATTGATCCACTCTGTGTTTTTGTTGGTCTCTATCACATGTCCGAAGAATGGAAGCCATGATGTAAATCCTGCTGCAATTTGATTCTGTGCTTTATATTCATCAGGGACTCCTCGAGGGACGCCTATGGCATCTATATACACCTTAGAGTCAGGATTGAGGATATCCTTGGAGCGTTTAACCCTTCCTTCACGGGATGATAATGGTGATCGGACCTGTGGGTGGATCATAGTTTGTTGAATTAATTTGACTCTGATGCAAGTGCCTTTCCAAGTTTGAGGTAAAACTGGACGCAGCTTTGCATCTCCGCACAGCCACCAAACATCAGCTACCATTTGATCTGGATTTTGCAACGGGGTGACAGATGGGCGTTTTGCTACCCACTCAGAGCGCCTGCAGGTCATACAATCCCTTGTGATTCTTACTGTAGTAAGGTAATTAGTCTGATACAACAGTGCATAATCAATGATGCTATTATAACGGGTGCGAACATCCCAAAGGTATTTACACTTTGCTTTCACTGTGCCCACATCGGTGGTGCCATGGGTGGAGATGAAACAGTCAGTCACATTTAGCTCTGAAGGAATAAGTACATCCTGAGGTGGTTCAAAGCGTGTTGGAGGCCTAATAAAATCACTTGATGGAAGGAAATGACCACAAAATTCTGGAATCTTAGATGATGTGTCAGAATTTGTGTAGTAGATATCACAAAGGAACTTACAGCTATAATTGTTGCTAGGATAACAAGGATCTGATGCACAGGTTTCTGAGGTGTCAGGAACAGGTATTACCATAAGTAGCGGTCTAGCCGCCATACAGAATGTACATGAGTAATTTGTTAGTGATATTGCAGTGAAGTTTGCATACTGCAGCCACAAATTATTTTTGATAAAGTCAGGACTAGAAAAGGGGTTGAAGTCCCCAGAAAGTGAGCGCCTTGCGTGATTCATATGAGTCTTCCCTGTGTCTGTGATGTTTGGAAAGTCATGTGGAAATTTATTGTATGTAAAAATGACCGGACAACCCACACAAATAACTGTTACAATCAAAAAACACACTGAGCCTCTCACCCCATACCATCCTAACTGTTTCAGCAGGTGTCTGCGTTCCATCGTTGATCCCTCGTGGGTGACACAGAGTCTCACTCTGCATGTCACTTTGTTGGAGCTTGGCACGCTTCTGTTGGAGGAGGGCGCTTTTTTCACCCCTCACTCTTACCTTTGGTTCCAACGCAGCTGCAGGTTGAAAGGTCAGAGCACGTCGTACACCCTTGTTGTCTTCCTCAGCATCAACGTGGAAAATCTTTCTAACCCAGTGGGTTATTCCTGTGGTTCTGGGATCCTCTTGCAATGACTGGCATGAACCCAAGTTGCACGACCTCCGACTTTAACTGCTGTCTGTGTTGTCAGTGGTACCTGGAATGGTCCCTGCCAACGTTTTTGCTTCCAGCTGGTTCTCTGGAAATCTTTGATCAGCACCCAGTCTCCTGCTCTGAGAGGGTGTAGGTTAGTTTGGGCGGGTTGTGGAAGGGCTGCTTTAACCTGCTTATGGAGAGAGGTCAGAGCAGATGAGAGATTTATACAGTAACGTAACATTTCATCCTCACAGTGTTCTGTGGTTGGAAGAGGATGTCCTCTGGGTCCTATCCCTGTATTTGGTGGACGTCCAACAAGATTTCAAAAGGACTGAGGCCATATTTGACTCTTATTCTTGTCCTCATGTGCATTAACACGAGGGGTAAGGCTTTTAGCCAGCTGAGTCCCGTTTCTGCACAACATTTGCTTAGTTTGCTCTTTATAGAAGCATTCTCGCTTTCTACTGGCCCCAGCAGTAGCTGGATGATAGGCGCAATGATGTCTGATGTCCATTCAAAGGTAGTCGCTCACCTGTTTTAAAGCTGTGCTGACAAAAGCTGCTCCATTGTCGCTGCTGAGCTTACCTGGAATTCCCCATCTTGGGATGATTTCTCGCAGCAAGGCTTTGGCCACTGCGCCTGCATCTTTTTTGCTAGAAGGAAAAATTTCTACCCATTTCGAGAACATGTCCATGATCACCAAGCAATACTTTTTACTTTCACATGGTGTGAGTTCTACGAAGTCCATTTATAGATGTTCAAAAGGCCTATCTGAGGGTGGATGTGCTGCCAGTGAAGTCTGAATGCCGCTGCCTACATTATTAGTCGCACAGATCATACAACACTTACAAATTTTTTGGGAGTAAATTTGGAATCCCTTTGTGAACCAGTGTTGCTGCATTTGTTGTACCATCCCTCCTTTTTGACACATGGTCCCTCCCATGTGTCAACTTAATGTGGGAAAAAATGTTTGGGGAGACATGGTTTGTTATTGGGACCATAACAAACCTCACCTATTATGTAAACCCCGCTGTTTTCCATACTTGTTTCTCCTCTGGGGTAGCCGTGCTCTGGATAGCCTGTAAATCTGTGTCAGGAGATGGAGTTAGTGTGGAGATGGAGTTAGTGTGGAGATGGAGTTAGTGTGGAGATGCCGTTGTTTCCACAATGTGTCAAAATCCTGCACTACTCCATAGGCATATCTGGAATCAGTGTAAACAGTGATTGTTTGGTCCTTAGCAATTTCACATGCCTTTGTTAGTGCCACAAGTTCTGCTGCTTGAGCTGAGAGGTGAGATGGTAATGAACCAGAAGCTAGAATGTCATTTTCTGTAACCACTGCATAGCCTACTTGATTTTTACCAGTGTCTGGGTTGCGTGATGCCGAACCATCCACAAAGACCACCAGGATCAGAGTTAGTCAGGGTGCATCCTGTAGGTCAGGCCTGGGAGAACAGATTTCAGAAATAGTTGCTATGCAATCATGAGGTTCACCATCTGCTTCTGTGGGGAGAAGTGAAGCTGGGTTTAGCACAGTGCATCTTTTAACTGTTACATTTGGCATCTCCAGTAATACCGTGTGGTATCTTAACCAATGAGCAGCTGATAAATGTGTTGTTTTTTTGCTCTGTGAGGATCAGTGATACAGAATGTGGTACCAAGAGGGTTCAGTCAGAGTAGCCCACAAGGTCACGTGAAGCTAGAAGTGCCTTTTCCGCTGCTGCTACTATGTCCAGATTGGATGAGAAATATGCCACTGGTCTTTGTCTCCCTCCATGTTCTTGCAATAAAACAGATGTCATGTATCCACCCTTTTCGTCCACTGTGTGGGTGAATGGTTTATCAGGATTTGGTAATCCTAAAGTCGGTGCAGTCTGCAGTGTCAGTTTGAAGTCAGTGAAAGCTTCGTCAGCATCTTCAGTCCACTCTAGTCTGTCATGTGCAGTCAGTCCCCTCCCATATATCATTGGTGCCAGTGGAGCCTCTCACGCAGCATAGCTGAGTATCCACTGACGGCAATATGACGTCATGCCAAGAAAGCTCATCATTTGTTTCTTTGTTTGTGGTTTTGGAATGGATTGAACTGCTGCAGTCATTTTTGGGGAGAGGGACTTACCGTCTGCCGAGATCACGTGTCCCAGATAGGTGACCTTCTCCGAAGCCCACTGTAATTTGGAGAGGCTCACCTTGTGACCGTTTTCAGCGAGGTATTTCAACAACTCTTTTGTGTCTGTCTTGCAGGCCTTGCAACAATGTGGAACCCCCCGAGGGAGAAAACCTGACAGGTTTTCCTTCAGTGCACTGTGGAAAACTGTGGGGGCCTCATTTAGGCCCATGGGGCAATGTGTCCAAGTGTAACTTTTCCCTTGGAAAGAGAAAGCAAACCAAAACTGGCTGGCAGGATCAACCTTTATGCTGAAAAATGCATTAGCCAGATCAATCACAGAAACGTATTTGCTTTTTGGTGGAACTTGTGCCAATATGGTGTGGGGGTTGGGACCTTCAGGTGCACTGGCGTGTATTGCTGCATTCACTGCTTGAAGATCTTGCACAAAGCGCCATTCTTCAGGCTGCCCTTTCGCCCTTATTTTTTTTACAGGAAATACTGGTGTGCGGACTGGGCTGTCCTCACAGGGGATGATTACTCCTGCCTTCACTAAAGAGTTAAACACAGGAGTAATACCCTTAACAGCTTCTGGCTTTAATGGATACTGATACTTACATGGTCTGAAGTCAGACTTGGGAGTCACCACCAAAGGAGGGGCACCTTTCATTTCCCCCACATCATATTTACTGGCTGCCCACAAGTGTTCAGGAATATCACGCAATTCTGGAGAGTTTGGGGTCAACTGGCATGGTTCCACCTGCTGGACATAAAGACAGGTTTTTGTTAGCACCTGCACAGTCCTTGTAACGCAAACAATTGCTGTCAGGTGCTTCTTAAACACCCCATTGCAGTGCTTTACCCCTGGAGTGTCAGTTTCTTTCCATTGTTTATACTGTTGCACTCGTTTTAGCCATGGCCCCAAATCCTGCCAATCATCTTGCTCAGCTTTTGAAAGAGAAACATGTGGAGTGCTGTCATGGATTCTGTGAAAACTGTTTTGTTCATCTGTGAGAATAATTTCAGCTGCACATCTATCTTTTGTCCAAAACACACTGTCTATTCGTACCCTTTCAGCGTTTTGCCTCTCTCTGTACCATTTTTCCTCAAACTGCTCATCAGCTCCCTCAAGCACGTGTGCCGTTACATGTAACGAGTCTGCTGCCCTGTAATCAGATGCGTGTGTGTGTTGTTGCGTAAGCTTTACCAGCTCATCACAAACAGGAAACACAGCAGTCTGTCGGAGTCTCCACTCATATGCATACTGCGGCAGATCTGAGTCATATTTAACCGTTTACAACATTCTGCTCACTCGTGTGATGATCAAGCCATCTTTCCCTGACACAATGACAATCCCAAGTTTACACATTAAATCTGGACGGTAGCATGGTGACAGCAGGAACGCATGTTTGAAGAACCCACTTTCAGCATCTTCACATTGCAAATCTTTCGTGTATTGTTCAATTATTGGAAAACCTCCTGCTCCTACAGTTTTAATATATCTACCACTAAGTTTTGGTGTTGGGTTTAAATCTGCTTGTGTGATCACTGATTCAGCAGCACCGGAGTCTACCAGAAACTCAACCTGCTGACCTGCAACCTGGAGAGCTAGTTGTGGCAAGCGTTTGTAAGCAGTGGATGAGCTTAGTATTTGGTAAAAGGTGTGTCTGTTAGGGCTTTCAGCTTTAGCAGTAATGTGAGATATGGCCATGTTTATGAGTGTAAGCTGCTCTTCTTTGCGTGTGTGTGTGTGTGTGTCTCATTTTTATTGCATGTGTGTGTGTGTATCTTGTTTTGGTTCTTTACCTTTGGATGTGATGTCTGGGTACCCTTCCCTTTCTCAGCCTCCGCCCCGAGTCAGTCAGCCTCAGTTTCCTGCTTTTCAGGGTAGTCCCTCGCCCAATGTCCTGTGGCCCCGCATCTGATAACAGCTGTCTCTATTTCTCCTCCCCACTTCTTTGCCTCCAGCTCCTCTCTGCCAGCCTCTGCCTCCCCCACGGCCTCTCCCACGTCCTGCTGTGGTCCATGTTTGTGACTTGTACAGTGTGAGTTGTGCCAACTGGAGTTTTCCTTCAGTTCTGACCTTCCTCTTGTTATCTCTCTCCATTTCTTCCCTTGCCAGTTTTTCTCCATGGATGGCAAATCTCTCAACCTCAGACAGTCT
>JAMQGT020011676.1:0-97322 GCA_024447675.2 Pterophyllum scalare
CATAATGCACTGTTTCTTCTCATTCACCTTATTTACTTCTTTATGCTTCACTCTGTATTTAATCATTATTATTAATCTGTGCCTCTCTTCCACAGCATGTCTTTTGTCCTGTCTCTCTCCCCTCAGCCCCAACCGGTTGCAGCAGATGAAGGTTGGAGGATGGAGGTTTCTTCCTGTTAAAAGGGAGTTTTTCCTCCCCACCGTCACCAAGTGCTTGCTCATAGGGGGTCGTATTGACTGTTGGGTTTTCTCTGTTATTGTAGGGTCTTTACCCACAATACAAAGTGCCTTGAGGTGACTGTTTGTTGTGATTTGGCACTATATAAATAGAATTGAATTCAATAGTGTCCTAATTTAGACTATAGATTATTTACTGCAGTCACGGCTAGATGTTTAGAAGGGATTCTGCCAGACATAATTGATTTGGACCAAACAGGATTCATAAAGGAAAGACAGACACGGGATAATATTAGGCACACATTGCTTGTGATGCAAAATATTAAAAAAGGAATAGAAGCTGTAAACCTGGGACTAGACGTGGAAAAAGCCTTTCACTCTGTCAGGTGGAACTTCTTATATAAGGTGCTAGAGCGTTTTGGCTTTAGCAAAACATTCATTAAAACTCTACAATCATTATATTACCAACCCACAGCTAGGATCAAAATTAACGGGAATCTTTCAAAGGCTTTTACATTAGATTGAAGGTGCTGCCAAGGCTGCTCCATTAGCCCACTTCTATTTGCAATATATTTGGAATCTCTAAGCCAATAAATAAAACAGAATGAAAACATAAAGGGCATACACATGGAGGGAGGGGAACAATAGGCAGGTTTATTTGCAGATTATGTATTGATTTACCTATCACAACCAGGTGGGTCATTTCCAGCGCTAATGAATACAATGGATGAGTTTGGTATACTGTTGGGCTACAAAATAAACATAAAGAAAACCCAGGTTCTTTCCTTCAACTATGCACCAGATCAACAAATTTTAAATTTTTTTAGCTGGGAATAGGACTCGAAATCTTTGAAATACCTTGGGGTAGTCTCAAGACTTATCTGAGTTAAAATCTATAAATTATAGCCCTTTAGTGTCCAGAATAAAGTCTGATATGGGAAGGTGGCGTTTAGACCCCTTTACAAATTTAACTTCAAGAGGAGAAGTGATTAAAACAAATGTTTTACCAAGACTACTATATTTATTTACAACTCTCCCAGTAGAAGTGACAGATAAAGACTTTTCAGAATGGGGTAAAATAATCTCGAGATACATATGGCAAGGAAGAAGACCACGGATTAGATTTAGAACCTTACAGTTACCCAAGAATTGATAGGGGTTAGCCTTACCCTGCCTTAAGAGCTATTATTATGCGGCACAGCTAAAAACTGTCCTGAACATATGCAATCTGTTATACTCAGTTAAATGGAAAGATATAGAATGCGCTATGTCACCCACAATTCCACTACAAGCCATATAAAAGGGAAATGGGGAAAAAGAGGCTAGCTGGAGGCTATAAGACGAGAACTTGGAGGAGATATGAGGGCAACAGTGGAAAACATCCTGTTGCCCTCTCATGGAGAGAGTTTGGCTGGAAGAATATCGTAAGATATTTCATTACACCAGCACAAAGAAAACACCAAGATACAAGATGTTGGAGAAAATATGGAAAAGATAGATCCAGTCACTTTCATGTGTTTTGAGATTGCCCCTATACTGTACCTTATTTGCAGGATTTTAAGAAATGTTTAGAGAAAGTTCTGAGGGTGAATTTCCCATTTACATTTGACATTCTATACTTGGGAAGAGGGACGGAAAGGTTAACAAGACCAGCTGCTAAATATATATATATATATATATATATATATATATATATATATATAGAATCATGTTGGTGGCTAGCAAAAAAGCCATCACTAGGAAATGGCTGAATGCAGAGGTCCCTTAAAGGGAAAATTGGGTTGACATAATGCACAATATTTATATGATGGAAAGGTTGACTTTTTCCATCAGATTAGAATCAGGAAAATTTAAGAACTATTGGAAAAACTGGCTGGACTTTATATCACCACTGAGATCAGATTTTGTTGAATAATATTGTGAGGGTGAGGGTACCCTTATAGTGCTACAGAATGTAAATAGTTTGCCTAAAGGTATTTTATGTGCCTGTGCAGGATGAGCAATATAAAGTAGTAAGGTTGTTTGTCCAACACCTGTACAGACTGTGTGCATTGCATCTCTTGGTTATTTTCTATTGGGCAGTTGAAAATGTGTAAAGTCTGGATGTACTCTTGTATTGAAAATAAGATTTCAATAAAAACTGCAAAAAAAAAAAAAAGAAAAGAAAAGAATAGCACGTCCTCTGCCTGTAAGGGCAAAACCTACAGAGTTACTCCAGGAAAGCACCCTTTCTGAGCAACACACACACAGAGACCTGCTAGATATCGTGGTTCAATAAACATGTCAGTGAACCACATGAGACACACCAGTGGAAGAACAATGTAGAATTTTATTGAGAATTTCCAGTAAATATAATCACAGAGGCTGTGAAAAACCTGAAGTTGTTAAAAATGCAAATTAATTTCTCAGGAAGTCTTCTCTGCTGGAGCAGGCATATACACAGTTATTTTGTAACAGTAAAAGTTGCTGCTGTTAGTTACAGAATTTAGAGACTTATAACATATGAACTGTAAAAGCAAAACTATGCCACAGTATACACACCAGTGTAAAAATATGTCCACTTTGACCACCTATAACAGAGAAATGAGCTTATTGATATATATACACCCTACATCAGAAATTAATCTGAAGATATAAGTTACAGGAGTCTATTTAAGTCCTTACATAAAATATTACTATTTGGGAAATGTATTACTTTACTGTGGGGTTACTCGCACTCTTACTGGGAAGAACACATCGGTACTTCCTCCATCTTCGTCACACACACCCACACACCTGCGTACTTTGGCCACCTAACACAACACCCCACTTATGGGGACGCACCTATTTCTACATGGTTTAGAGAGAAACTGACAACTTTACCCCATGTAATTGAGTATATATATATATATATATATATATATATATATATATATATATATATATATATATTATACCCACTGCTCAAAAAAATAAAGGGAACACTCAAATGACACATCCTAGATCTGAATAAATAAAATATTCCCATTGAATACTTTGTTCTGTACAAAGTTGAATGTGCTGACAACAAAATCACACAAAAATCATCAATGGAAATCAAATGTATTAACCAATGGAGGCCTGGATTTGGAGTCACACACAAAATTAAAGTGGAAAAACACACTACAGGCTGATCCAACTTTGATGTAATGTCCTTAAAACAAGTCAAAATGAGGCTCAGTATTGTGTGTGGCCCTCCAAAGAAATGCCACCTAACACCATTACTGACCCACTGCCAAACCAGTCATGCTGAAGGATGTTGCAGGCAGCAGATCGCTCTCCATGGTGTCTCCAGATTCTGTCACGTCTGTCAAATCTGCTTTCATCTGTGAAGAGCACAGGGCGCCAGTGGCGAATTTGCCAATCCTGGTGTTCTCTTGCAAATGCCAAGCGTCCTGCATGGTGTTGGGCTGTGAGCACAACCCACATCTGTGGATGTTGGGCCCTTATATTATCCTCATGAAGTCAGTTTCTAACCGTTTGTGCAGACACATGCACATCTGTGGCCTGCTGGAGGTCATTTTACAGGGCTCTGGCAGTGCTCCTCTTGTTCCTCCTTGCACAAAGGCGGAGGTAGCGGTCCTGCTGCTGGGTTGTTGCCCTCCTACGGCCTCCTCCACATCTCCTGGTGTACTGGCCTGTCTCCTGGTAGCGCCTTCAGCCTCTGGACACTATACTGACAGACACAGCAAACCTTCTTGCCACAGCTCGCATTGATATGTCATCCTGGATGAGCTGCACTACCTGAGCCACTTGTGTGGGTTGTAGAGTCCGTCTCATGCTACCACGAGTGTGAAAGCACCACCAACATTCAAAAGTGACCAAAACATCAGCCAGAAAGCATAGATACTGAGAAGTGGTCTGTGGTCCCCACCTGCAGAACCACTCCTTTATTGAGTGTGTCTTGCTAATTGCCAATAATTTCCACCTGTTGTCTATTCCATTTGCACAACAGCATGTGAAATTGATTGTCAATCAGTGTTGCTTCCTAAGTGGACAGTTTGATTTCACAGAAGTTTGATTTACTTGGAGTTATATTGTGTTGTTTAAGTGTTCCCTTTATTTTTTGAGCAGTGTATAATTATTATTATTATATATTATTATATATTATATTATACACAAATTGAGTGGGGGGGGGATAGTGGGGAGGTATACACACTTTTAGACACAGAATCTGAAAAAAGTCACTTATTGGGACAATAGAGATTTTAAGAGAGAAATGCATGTTGGAGCACATAGTATACAATTGTAATGAAATCAGATTGGGGACGGTGATTTTTGTCCCCAATTGGAAAGCCGTCCCCAATCAACTGGTGTGTATTCTGAAAAATGTCCCCTATTTTAATCAAAGTCAACGCAACACACACACACACACACACACACACACACACACACACACACACACACACAGTAAGAGCTGAAATACGATGACCGGAAAAATGTGTAAACTAAAGAAAAGTGAAAGCATGAGTTGCTTGTATCAGTGCAACGCACTCTCAGTCCTTCTTGTCTGTTTCTAAGTATTTCAGCTGTTAACATTGGAGATGGAAACATTTATTCAGTCTTTTCATTAATTTTTAGTTGTTGTTTCTTCCGACCAGCTGAAGGATAGGAAGTCCACACAAACACCCAAACTCAACATGAAAAAATTTTAAATATGTAGAAGCTGCTTGGATTTTCAATAGCACAGTGAAGGGTGGGTATCACCTGTTATCACTGTCATAGATATAAATAGTAGGGGCCCTCCTCAAGGTAGATGGTTCATTGGGTTTAGGTGGCTAATTGATTTGATTT
Source organism: Pterophyllum scalare (assembly GCA_024447675.2). Classification (NCBI taxonomy): domain Eukaryota; kingdom Metazoa; phylum Chordata; class Actinopteri; order Cichliformes; family Cichlidae; genus Pterophyllum; species Pterophyllum scalare. The sequence goes on from JAMQGT020011676.1 coordinate 4,990, forward strand.
GGGAAAGATCAGGTTTGGGTCACATTTGCCTAAGGCATGAATTCTTCATTGGATTCTGTTTGTTAGTGATTTGAATGGATGATATACACTCTGGATTATCTAGTATGGTGGAAGTGGTGATGATAAAACAATTGATATATGATGATAAGAACCATTTCAACATTCAAATCAGGTGAAAAATATTTGTGGACATTATACTACAACTTAAAATGTATGTAATGTATGTAATTTATTAGATACTTTGATGCTTTTGAAATTTTGCCTGATTTCTTTTCAAGAAACATCTATTTTCACAGCTTTCATCATTGAGATGTTACTTTTGTGGTCATATCTGCTGACTTAGACAGATTTGGGGGAATTATGATTTTCTGTGTGAAAATTTCAGAAATGTTTTGGCACACTGAGGACAAATAATTAGAAGTAAAGGCATACAGGAGTGGATTCAGGGCACTATTTACAAATGTTAGTGCTCCAACAGTGTCCCAGCTATCTTCACAAAACTTCAGAAGACCGTCATTTTCTAGGGAAATAGCTGCCACACCCAACATATTGATGACAAGATATGGAACCCAATGGACAGCAAAGATCACAATGATACTGGTAATCAGTCTGGTGGTCTGTGGATTGTTGAAAAAGGCTGCTCAGATTCACCTTTCTGTAGATGACTAATATATGAAAAAACAATGACAGAAAGTGACACAGTTCCTACCAGAGTCTCTGTCAACAGCACAGCCAACGCTCTGGGCCATCGGAGGAGTAGTTGAGGCTCGCATTATGTCCATTGCCAATCCTCTTCCAGCTGTCGATCTACTAACTCAGGAATGGACAGGATCATCGCAACCAGCCAGAGCGGAACCAGCAGTTTCCTTGCTTTTACCTGATGTAAACTCCTCTCAAAGTACACAACCTGAAGGTAACGCTGGATGCTCAGCGCAGTCACAGTCAGCAGGCTGGCATAAACGCTGCAGTACACAAAGTATGTTATGAGTTTGCAGGGCACCAGGCCGAAGATCCAGCTGTTGACGAAAGAATAAATCCAAAGCTGGAAGGGTAACCAAGCAGAGCAGATCTGACACAGCCAGATTCAGCATCAAACTCTGGCTCAGACTGGACATGTTCTCCCAGTTTGGCTTGAGAATGATCACAGCAATGTTTCCAGGGAATCCCAGCAGGAAGCAGATGGACAGCACCACTGCAGGAATCAGAACGGCTGGCGTCCAAGGAGGCATGAGGTGGATATTCAGGAGAGGAGGAGATGTTAGGAGTAACCATAGTAGAGTTGAGTTGTGCCATGCTGTAAGCTTGCTGGCAATGTTGTGCGCTGAACAAGTGATGCTGATAAATGTGCAGTCAGGTGAACAGGTTGCTCTCCTTTGATGCAGTCAAAGAGGAACTAAAAACAAAGAAATTCTGATGTTTTGTCATGGTCCTGCCTGCCACAGCACCACATGATATGTTGATCTACACACTTCACCTCCTGGTTGCAGTGTGGTTTGTGTGGCTCATTTTATGAATTTTTGCATTTATTTACAGTTATTCTGAGAGCACACTTTAAGAACACAGCTTGAGGCAAACATCTATAAAGCTTGAACACTCACTATCATACTTTGAAGTTTATGACATTGAATTGGAGAGTAAGGATCTCATTTCCTAAATATGCCCAGATCTCCCACTGGATCCATGGAGAGCTAAAACTTTGTAAAGAGGTCTGAACACACAGAACAGTGGATATATGAGAGACTAGGAGCTGTAGTGGTGGGAGGATCGATCCAAATATCAATAGTATTGAAACAAAGCTGGTATTGGTATCGCATCAATGGTAGCGTGATAGGATCTATGGTTTAGTTTGTCTCCTGTAATTTCAGTACATTGCTCCTGTTTGTCAGAAAGGAGACATGTCGGTGCAAACACTACTCCTCTCATACAGATCCAATTCACTTCACCCCCTCTTCCCTGCTCTGCTATGATTAGTTCCCTTCAGTCATGTGACTGTGACATGTGGCTACAGTGAGTGAGAAAGTAGAGGTATGTTTTAGCTGTAAAATAAAACAGATATAAAAGACAAACAGTTATGTGTGTTGGAAGGAAATTCTCTACTGTTGCAACTAGGGGTGTGCGATATATATCATCTACGATAATATCGTAATTGCCGTGTTAATGATGTGCAAGCTGACGTTATCGAGTATGCTAATGACTGGAAAAAACAACAATCAAAACCCTCGACTCCATGCATTCACTACTTTATGCTTTTGTATAGACCCTTTTACAGCCTACGTCATCAAAGGATGCACGCGCAACGGAAGTGAACTGCTACTCCATTCAAATCAGGTTGAATTCCACCTTGGCCTGGCCTCTCTGTGGCTCTGTCGCTCTCATGACTCCACTAGAAACGACACTCCCTGGCCAATCAGTGGCGTGCTGTTCTTCCGCATCACATTTTTGGATCTCCTCGGAATGCTTGGAACTCAGGGTGAGTGAGTACGAAAAAAGTACCTGCAACCTTGTACCAGGTACTAATGGAAACAAATAGGGCTTTTCCATACTGAACGACTCAGCGTGGGGTGGGTCGACTCGACTCGCTGCAATTTGACGGCATTTCCATTAGAATAGCACAGTTTGCAGGTGCATTTCCCATACTTACTCACCCGAGGTTCTAGGTGATCCGGGGTGATCCAAAAATGTGACGCGGAGGAGAGCATGCCACTGATTGGCCAGGGAGTGTCGTGACTAGTGGAGTCATGATCGCGACTGCTTCACCAGAATCAGCGTGCCATTTTTAAAACCCGACAGCAAAAACTGGAGGTACAAAGCACCGGTTGAATGCCCAGACAGTTTGCAGTAGTTTTACAACATGAGAGCCATCTGAAACGTACACACATATTATAGCCCTATACCGCCAGGCAATCGCCGCTGAAGCACCGTTACCTGCCCCTACTAGCACAGAGCCTGAGGCCGCTGATCAAAGGAACTTTGAATTACCATAATTATGCGACCGTTTGTCTTATCGGAAAAATTCAAATGGTTTCTGAAAGCTGAGAAACTGCACTTCACAACCAATACAGGGTGTTATTACGGTAATTGTTGTCGTAAGTCCGCGAACGGCGGCACTTTTGAAGTACACTGAGCCGATTATGACATGTTATAAGGGTATAGGGTTATACTTAATGATAACCTTCATCCATTAAAACATTGTATGGGGACTTATGCATGATGATGATTTTAAACTGGCATTAGCTGTTAGCTTGCCTCTGTCTCTTCCATTGTTGTTTGTGTTTTGAGCCACATACGAATTACGTCAAGACACTACGGCCTGCGCGGCTATATCGACTCCACCCACACTGTGGTGGTCCTCAATTGCAATGGAAACACAACACGACCGTGCCGAGTTGTGTTGACTGAGTCGACCTGCACCGAGTCGTTCCGTATGGAAAAACGGCTAAACCACAGTGAGTCGAGGTGAGCTATGCTGAATAGTTCTGTATGGAAACGCGGCTTCAGAGGTGCTGATTCTCATACCAGCCGCTTCACATTCCTTCTCAGTAAGACAAAGAGGTTAATGTGCTTTGCATGCATCTGCATGTGTGACAGTGTGTCCATTTTTAACCCACTGTTATGTATAACTCTTTTACCCCACAAGACAATAGTCTAATGCGCTCACATCAATTTGTAGCTGTTAAGGCTGTTCAGTTCAATTCAATTTTATTTATATAGCGCCAAATCACAACAAACAGTAGCCTCAAGGCACTTTCTATTGTAAGATCCTACAATAATTACAGAGAAAACCCAATTGTCATGAAACTCTGTGGCAGGCAGGACAGAGGACACCAGCGCAGGACACCCAAAGTGAAAAGCTTAATTAGAAATGTAAGCCTTATTAGCAACTGTGGAGCAAAAGAAAAGCTGGTCGAGAGCCAACAACTCAAACTTCCTCTTACTAAACAAAAAGTAAACTAACAAGAACAAAAACAGACTAGAATCCAGGATATGAGGCACACAGGCCAAGCAGTTCTGAGGCAGCCAGGTAGGCAGCAGGGTGGACAAGGTAGGTCTGGAGGCCGACCGCAAGGCCAACAGTGAAGACAAAACTGTTCAGGAGGTCGGAAACCTGAAATCATGTGCTTTTGCCATGTTTTGGGTACGTACAGCCTTTGTACTGTCCCTTCATACACTTTGGCATCGCCCGGACCCTATGAGTATCTCACTGCAGGAAAGAGGGTGCCGCCATACCTCAACTCTATACCAGAACTCCATTGCGGAAGTTGGTCTGTACCGGAAGTCATGTGACCTTCATAGCAGAAGTGGGTCTTCTTCTTGCTTATTTCTCGTAGCTGTGTCCAAATTCAGGGGCTGCATCCTTTGCCCATGAAGACCACAAAGGCCAGAAGTGAGTGGCTGTGAAATTGGTCAGTGTAGCCTTCATATCTTCATCGCCTGTCCTCACCTCAGCATCACTCATGTCACCTAGCAACCGTGAGAATGTGAAGAACAGCTGTGGAAAAGAAGCTGTTAAAATGGAGCCCATACTTTTGCTCCTTTTTGTGGTTTATTTAATGCCATCTTTAATTCAAAATAAGCTGTTAAAACAAGTATAATATATTTCAACATCAAGGATGAACAGATGAGTGAATGATTAATTAGTAACAGCTCTCTTCAGTAAGACATCAATGTTGAATAAAACTATCCAGTTATGATGCTTAACTTTAATCTTTGCCAAACCGAGTTGTTCAGGAACAAATGAAACACTGAAGTAAACCAAACATCAGTCATGAGAGATCATCTGAGTGAATTATATCTGTATTTAACTTCCACTCAGCAGTGAGGGGGTTTGAAAAGGGAGTCAGGCATTCTCTCCGGGTATAGTAAGCCTCGATAGCCCGGTCAGCTGACAGCTAGCGAGGCAAGCTGGTAGAGCAGTGGCAACAGACATTTCTAAAGATGTCTGAGAACTTTTGCAATTAAGTGATATCTTGATAAAACAAGTTGATATTTGAGGTTTACAGATCTACATTCTTGCCTGAAAACATCTTAAAAGTTTATTTTGTGTCACAGAAACAGTCATATTTCAAACCTTTTGGCCGCTCTCCTCTGCCATTGCTGCGTTTGAGTTTTGATGAATCATGGCATATGGTAGGTCACAAAGGATACGCTGGACCAATCCTTCAAATCCAGGGAAAAGGTGGATCTATTCGTCAACCGCATTTGGAGGTGTCTTTGAATTTGGACAGCCTCCATTGCCTCGCTGTGACGTAAATGGCCTACAAATGTGGCCTTCAAAGGATGTGGCCCCTGAATTTGAATGCAGCTTGTGTAGGTTCTCAGTCATCCATTTTTTGTTATGCTGGAACTTTTTCCTCCTGGGTGCAACTCTTTGCTCCAGTGCAAACATTTGTTCAGTCTTTTAATTGTTTTTTGCTCTGACCGGCTGATGGATATGGAGTCCACACAAATACCCAAACTCAATATGTGAAAATTAAAAAATATTTAGAAGCTGATTTGATTGTCAATACAGTAGCTCAGTGCAGGGAAGGGTGAGTATCACCTGTAATCACTGTCATTGATATGAATAGTAGGGGACCTCCTCAGCACATTTATAACAAGATATGGCACCCACAGGACAAGAAAGATGATACTAGTAATCAGTCTGGTGGTTTGTGGATCATAGCAATGGTAAATGGACTGGTTCTTATATAGTGCTTTTCTACTCTACCTGAGCAAGTGCTTCATATAATGTCTTCATTCAGCTATTTACTCCCAGTCATACAAGCACTTTTTTCTACAACTAAATGCCTTCTATCTAACATTCACACTCCAATGAACACGTCAGAGAGCAACTTGGGGTTAAGTATCTTGCCCAAGGATACTTTGGCACACAGACTGGAGCAGCCAGGGATCAAACCACCAACTTTCCAATTAGCAGATAACCTGCTCTACCTCTTGAGCTACAGCAAAAAACAAAGAAACTGTGGTGTTGATGCAAATAAGCGATCCATGAATTTCACATTTGCATGCTGCAAGCTTGCTGGCAGTGTCATGCTCTGAGCAAGTGATGCTTATAAAATTGCAGTCAGGTGAACAAGTTGCTTTCCTTTGACACAGTGAAAGAGAACCTATGAAAAGGGGAACTGTGATGTTCATGTAAACTTTTGCCCTCCTGGTCACAGGATTTTGCATGGCTCCATGAATCTTTGCATTTATTTCCATTTATAGATTCTGATAATTTACACAGGTGCAAAGACTTTTGCATTTCTTTGGCTAACTTAGTTTTTTCAGACAATGAGTGGCAAATAAATCCACATTGTTTTCCTTCCACAAATCTTTTTTTGTTTGTACTTTTGTTTTTAACCAATAATGCATTTTTATTCCTTTTAGGTTTCATACTGTTACAAACTATTTTTCAGCTGTGTAACTCTGGAAAAAGAGGTTTTGTGGGCTATAATAAACAGCTTACAATAAAGATTTTTTCCACCATTCCACCTTCATCCTGTAACACAAGTGCTTGAAAAGACAACGAATATCAAATTCCACTCTTCGTGGCATTCGGAGATTATTAGAAAGCATTTGACTTGAACACAAAGCAGTATTTGAAGCCTTGAAGAAGCATGGCATGCAAGACAAGTACATCAGCACTACACAAATAAGGACAGAGAGGCTAAGCAAAAAGTTCAAGATCAGGAAAAGAGTTCACCGTGGAGACACGCTTCTGTAGTGACATCTGCTGACAGAGTTCAGGGAATTCTGAGCTTCTGCACTAAATGTCCAGCAAATTTCTGGCACATAGTGGACAATCGATTAGAAGTAAAGGCGTACAGGAGTGGATTCAGGGCACTATTTACAAATGTTAGAGAGGTAAAAATGTACCAGTTGTCCTTATAAAAGTTAAGAAGGCCTTCATTTTTTAGGGAAATGCCTGCTACACCCAGCACATTTATGATAAAATATGGCACCCACAGGACAACAAAGATCACGATAATGCTGGAAATCAGTCTGTTGGTCTGTGGATTGTTGAAAAAGGCTGCTCGATTCACCTTTCTGTAGAGACTGATGTATACAAAAACAATGACAGAAACTGACACAAATCCTGAAATAGTCTCTGGCAATAGCACACCCAACCTTTGGGTCTCGGGGTTGAATTGATAACTGCATGTTGTCCAGTCCTGCTTTTTTATCACCTTTCGAAAGACTAAAGCAGGAATGGACAGGATCATCGCAACCAGCCAGAGCAGAACAAGCCGCTTCCTGATATAACCACCTGATGGAAACTCCTGGTGGAAACTCCTCTCAAGGTGCACCATCTGAAGGTAACGCTGAGTGCTCATTGAACTCACAGTCAGCACACTGCCATAAACACTGCAGTATGCAAGGTATGTTAGGAGTTTGCAGGACACCAGGCCTATGGTCCAGTTGAAGAGGAAAGAGTAAATCCACACTGGAATGGTAAGCATGCAGAGCAGGTCTGACACAGCCAGACTCAGCATCAAACTCTGGCTCAGACTGGACATGTTCTCCCAGTTTGGCTTGAGAATGATCACAGCTATGTTTCCTGGGAATCCCAGCAGGAAGCAGATGGACAGCACCAGTGCAGGAACCAGAGCGCTGGAGTCCCAGGAAAGATAAGATGAGGAGGAGATGTTAGAGGCAAATGCGGTGGAGTTGAGTTGTGTCATGTTGCAAGCTTGCTGGCAATGTTGTCAATGTTGTGGCCTGAGCAAGTACTCATGATAAATGTACAGTCAGATGAGTCAAAGAGGAACTAATAACAAGGAAACTGTGATGCTGATGTAAACACTTTCTCTCATGGTTGTAGGAGTTTTTGCATTTATTTCCATGTAGATGTTTTGAGAACACACTGTAAGAACACCTGGAAGGCTGAGCGCTAACATTCATACTTTATATGACATAATGTTTATGTCATGTAATTGGAGATTTTCTACTTTTTTTAGCACCTAGAAATGACCTGCTATTATCATTTATCAGTAAAACTATGTGTAGACCATGATCGAGGAGAGCGGAGGAGCTTCTATAATGAATTAACTCTTGTTGTATGTAACAATTAGACTGGTGGTTAAAATAAACCATCAGGAAGGAAAAAAAACAAACAAACAAACAATGTGATTTTCTACCTATGAGCAACAAAACATTTCAATTACCTCCTTTAAAACTCTGAAACAAGATCATCAAAACACTAGTTGGTTCACTGTGTACCAAAGACTATTTCACAAGGAAAGAAAAGAAAATTCCCCCTCTACATTCTTACTCACCTAGTGAGCACCAATCTCCCCTTACTATAAAAAGATTTGGAACCTTCCACATCCTGTTTGGCAGTCCCGATCTCCAAGATGGTGGCAGCATGGAACAGAGCATTCAACCAACATTTGGTAATATTGACATGTCTTGGTGCTTACAAATGGTTTTGAATATATGGGCTCATTAAATGTTATTTTTCTATGGCATGGAAATAAAGCGTGTTAATGCTTAGAAATAAATACCCAAAATCTGCATACTGTTGAATCTAACTGAAATTAAAGTAAGGCAATGAAGGACTGGACCAAAGTACTCTTTGGCCTCACATTTACTACTGAAAAAACCCTCTATTTTGCCAGCAAGATGTTATAACTAATAGAAGTCTCTGCAGCCTGTTATTGGCCATTAAGCATTTAGTCCTATAGGGCACGGGTTACCCTGTGACACTTCCCCCAGAAGACGCCGCCTGTGGCATTCTGGAAAGGTAGTCAGCTGTACAGTTGTCCTTCCCCTTCCTGTACAGTATGTCAAAATCAAATGGTTGTATGGCCAGGAACCACCTTGTTATCCTGGAGTTGGTGTCCCTCATGTTATGCAGCCATGACAATGCTCAATGGTCTGTTTCCAAGATGAATTTCCTTCCCAGGAGGTAATAGCGGAGGGAATCCAGAGCCCACTTTATTGCAAGGCATTCCTTTTCCACAGTAGAATACCTGACTTCATGTTCATTGAGCTTCCTGCTAATGTACAGGACAGGTTGAAGCTCCCCTGGAATCCCCTGTAACAATGCAGCTCCAATACCCATGTCTGCGGCATCAGTCTGGACAATGAATGTCTGCTGGAAGTCAGGGCTTCTAAGTATAGGTCCCATGCACAAAGCAGTCTTCAGAGCCTGAAAAGACTCCTCACATGCCCTTGTCCACTGAAGGCTGTTGGGCCTGGTCAGGTCAGTAAGTGGAGCTGAGCGAGTAGAAAATCCAGGAATGAATCTTCTATACCAACCAACCAAGCCTAGGAATGACTTGACTTGCGACTTTGTTCTTGGCCTCTCAGCACCCATGATGGCATCAACCTTCCCCACCTGCGGCCGGATCACTCCTTTCCCAAGGACAAACCCCAGATACTGGGACTCTTGCTTAGCCAGGGCACACTTGTCAGGACGAATGGTAAGGCCTGCATCCTTAATCCTTTGCAGCACCTCCTTCAAGTGGGCCAGATGATCCTCCCAGCTGGTACCGTAGACCACCACATCATCCAGGTAAGCTGCAGCATAGGATTCTGTGCCCACCAACAGCTTGTCCATCATCCACTGGAATGTTGCTGGGGCACCATGCAGGCCAAAAGGAAGGACAGTGAACTGGAAATGCCCAAAAGGCGTCCGGAAGGCTGTGATTTCTTTGCTCTCCTCTGTCAAAGGAACCTGCCAATACCCTTTGCACAAATCCAGTGTACTCATGTACCGCGCGCTGCCAAGTCTCTCAACAAGGTCATCCACTCTTGGCATGGGATATAAATCCAGTCTACTGACCCCATTGACCTTTCTGAAGTCTAAACAAAACCTCAGAGTACTATCTTTCTTGGGGACCAAGATGATAGGGCTACTCCATTCACTGGAGGAAGGCTCAATCACCCCTATTTCTCTCATCATATCCAGCTCTTTCTTTAACACAAGCAAGAGGCGCTCTGGGACCCTATACACCGGCTGAAGCAAGGGGGTAGGATCCTCAGAGATATGTGATGTTGTACAATGTTTGTTCTTCCAGGCGTTTGCAGAAAAAGGTTAAGAGGCAAGATCTCCAGCAGCTCTCTCTGCTGATCATCTGCCAAGTGAGACAGGTCCAACTGTATCTGTGTCTTTTCCACTGGTAGAAACTGCTCTACTGCCTCATCGTCCTCCTCCACGGCACAAACAAAAAGGGAGAGGTGTGCAGTCCCTTCTGGAGTAGAACGGGGATGCCATTTCTTTAACATGTTGATATGGAAGGTCTGGAATGGTTGCTTACGCTCTGGCATGACAATCTGGTATGTTACCTCCCCCACCTTCCTCTTCACCAGGTAAGGGCCATGCCACTTGGCCAATAGTTTGTTTTCCGATGTGGGCAAAAGTAACAAGACCTGCTCACCAGGATTCAAGCTCTGCTTCCTTGTAGAACGATCATACCATTCTTTTTGTTTGGCTTGTGACTTTAACAGGTTTTCACGAGCCATGGTGTCTGCATACTGCATACAGCAAAATCTGCATACTGTTGAATCTAACTGAAATTAAAGTAGGCAATGAAGGACTGGACCAAAGTACTCTTTGGCCTCCATTTACTATTGAAAAAACCCTCTATTTTGCCAGCAAGATGTTATAACTAATAGAAGTCTCTGCAGTCTGTTATTGGCCATTAAGCATTTAGTCCTATAGGGCACGGGTTACCCTGTGACAGTAGGATTTGCATGTTTGCTTGTCATTCTGTCTGTAAACACAATAGCTCGAAAAGTTTTTAATGAATTCTGATAAAACTTTGTAGATGTCTAGAGTGGGATTATGTTAACAATCCATTAAAATTTGGCTTACATCCACCAAGGCCTTCAAGGTCAGTTTAATGATTTATTGGTCAAAAATTGACAAAAAGCCTTATAACTTGAACAATATGAACACATGAACAATAGTGGGTCACAACCGCATCCAAGGGACAACCCCCACTTAGGTTTAAATACCTGGGTATCTCCACCAACTGAAATAAAAGGCTTGAGCAGAGTGTGACATGGTTAACTGTCGACATGTATGGGAGAATTAAAAATATTAGCCCAGGCCATGCATTGAGGTGAGCCCGGCTATATCCAGCCAGTAACTCTCAACTTCACACACTAGCTCAGGCTCCTTCCCCACCAGAGAGGTGACATTCAATGTCCTGATAGCCAGTCTCAATAGCTGGGGATCGGTCTGCGAGGGCCTCTGCCTTTGGCCACTGCCCGACACACATTGCACTTGACCCCTACAGACAAGAAACACTGAGAGAAAATATGAAGCTCTCATAAAAACTAAGAACTCATGACTAAATACACTAGAGAATACATTAGAGAATCGCATGAAGTAGTGAGAAACAAAGTGAGAGTCAAAAAATATATTAATAATAAACAGAAATAAACTCAAAACATTGGATTAAAGAACCATGACCATGACAAAAACCCTCACCTGCAGTAGTCCTGACACTTCAGGTGGACTGTTCTTTTAACAGTGCTGTCTAGGCAGTCCTGTAGAAAAAAGGTTACAAGCTGAGCCAGACAGATGCCCTGGTTCACCAAACACATCAGTGCTAAAGTCAGACATCAATGCAGTTCCTCTTTAGGTTAATGAACAGAAAGCACGGAGCTTTCTTGTGAAATTCCAGTGAGTATAATCACACAGGCTATGGAGAAAACAAAGTGAAACTTAACAAAAAGCAAATGAAGTTCTCAGGAAGCCTCTGTGGTGGAGAACTGCATGCTACTACTATGAAGCACACACAGTTACTTTGTAACAGTTAAAGTTGTTACTTTCCAGATTTACATATCATTATTTACATATGTTATTTATAAGATATGCTACATGCTTTTGCTCTGAGTGTTCTCATCACACTTTCATAATCATTTTTTTCTAGGCAAAAACAATATACATAAAATAAATTAAAAGAGCTAAAATGCCAGCATGGAAACAAACATTTTGTGCATAAATGAAAACCGAAACAATGCGCTGGTGGCTGATTCACAATCTGCTTGTAGTTTCAAAGCAGCACACAGACTCCTCCTTGTCATTTTTAGATCGATCTGTTGTTAACACAGATGAGAGACATTCCTGTCAGTGGAGGTTCTCCAACACAAACATTTATTCAATCTTTCCATTAATTGTTGTTTCATCCAACTAGCCGGTAGATATGCAGTGTTTTTTTTCCATTTTGAATTTAGTTTCAACTCAGTTGTATTTATATAGCACAAAACAGTTGCCTCAATGCACTTGTATGTTGTAAAATTTAAACCGTGCAGTACTAGAGTGAAAACCCAACAATCCCATGAGCCCCTCTGAGCAATCACTAGATGACAGTGGGAAGAAAAAAATCTCCCTTTGAAGCCTCCAGCAGAACCAGGCAGCATATTCTGGAGATTATACTATAAATTTAAAGGTACAGTCAGTAATTTTTTAGTTAGATTAAATAATCAATTTGATAGAGACTGGCCACATACATGAGGTGACTCAGGGGTTAGAAAAGTCTAAATTTGATGTTTTTGATCTCTCTTGGCTGACTAAAACATATTTTTCCTATAAAAAACACTGTAGCTAGGTTTGTGAATTGGGAGAGGTAAGAAAACAGAGCTCAGTGGACTGCAATCTGCAATCTACGGACATCTAGCAGTGATATTTTTACACACTGTAACTTTGAGGTTAAATTGTATGTAGCAGCAGATATCAGCTCTTTTGACTAAAACACAAATTTCCAGTATCAAAAAGGGAAGAACTAATTTCCTAAGAAGTTTCCATCATTGAGCTGTAACTTCTGCAGTGATATCTACTGATTCAGACAGAGTTTGGGGAATTCTGAACTGTTTTCTTAACTGTTCAATAATTTATTGGCACATAGTGGACAAACGATTAGAATTGAAGGCATACAGAAGTGGATTCAGGGCACTATTTATAAATATTACAGAGTTAACAATGTCCCAGGTGTCCTTATAAAGCAAAAGCAGGTCTTTGTTCTTTAGGGAAATAACTGCCACACCCAGCACATGACAAGGTATGGCCCACAGGACAAGAAAGATCACAATTATACTTTATAATTATAAAATCTTTCATCATTGCGGTGCTGCTTCTACAGTGTTATCTGTTGACTTTAAACAAATTTGAGGAATTTTGAGCTTCTGTCTTAACTGCTGAGCACTTTTTTGGCACATAGTGGACACATGATTAGAAGTAAAGGTGTAAAGGAGTGGATTCAAAGCACTTTGTAAATATCTTAATCCTCCAAAAATATTCCTGTTGTCGTCACAAAACTTCAGCAGGTCCTCATTGTTTTGGGATACAGCTGCCACCTCAAGAACATTTATGGCATAATATGGCATCCACAGGACGAACAAGGTGATAATGATGCTAGTAATCAGTCTGGTGGTCTGTGGGTTGTTGAAAAAGGCTGCCCGATTCACCTTTCTGTAGAGACTGATGTATGCAAAAACAATGATAGAAAGTAAAACAGATCCTACAAGACTGTCCATCAACAACACAGCTAACCTCTGGCCATCAGAGGGATATTCATTATCGCATCTTGTCCATTGCTGATTTTTTTGTCAGCTCTCGAAAAACTAAAGTAGGGATGGGCAGGATCATCGCAACCAACCAAAGCAGAATCAGCAGCTTCTTTGCTCCCACCACAGGTAGACTCCCCTCAAAGTACACCACCTGAAGGTAACGCTGGATGCTCACTGAAGTCACAGTCAGTAGACTGGCATTAATGTTGCAGTACCCAAAGTATGATATTAGTTTGCAGAATGTCAGGCCTAAGGTCCAGCCATAGAAGAAATAGTAAATAATCAGCGGAATGGTAAGCGTGCAGAGCAGGTCTGACACAGTCAGACTCAGCAAAAAACTCTGGCTCAGGCTGGACATGTTCTCCCAGTTTGGCTTGAGAATGATCACAGCAATGTTTCCAGGGAATCCCAGCAGGAAGCAGATGGACATCACCGCTGCAGGCACCAGACCACTGGAGTCCCAGGAGGTGCAAGGTGAATATCCAGGAGAAGAGATGTTAGAGGTAACCACAGTGGAGTTACATTCTGCCATGTTGCAAGCTTGCTGGCAATGTTGTCAATGTGGTGTCGTGGGCAATTAATGATGATAAATGTGCAGTCAGATGAGTCAAAGAGGAAGTAATAACAAGGAAACTGTGATGCTGATGTCAACACTTCCTCTCATGGTTGTAGGAGTTTTTGCATTTATTTCCATGTACATATTTTGAGAACACACTAATTATTTTGTGTGTGTGTGTGTGTGTTGTGAAGCATAAGCTGAAGAGGAGGGAAGAAAAATTGAGCTTTGGTATGAATTGACTTCCGTAGCTTGTAGTCAGATTCCTTTTTTCATGTCAGTCAAAGCAACAGCATATTATGAGCTCAATTCACTTGCAACTTGAAAACTGAAAAAACTCAGCAACTCTTTCAAGTAATCAGAGAAAGGAGCTACAAACCCACCAATCAGATCATCCATCCGTTGTTTTTTCTGCATTCCAATTAAGGGTCCAATCAGATTGTGATCATTGTAATTTCAGCTCATCATCTGTCAGTTAGACAGTAGTTAAAGTCACAATGTCAATGGCATTTTGCGTAACTGAATAAAATCCACATGAAATTTTGCTCCTCACTATGAAATACAGATATTAATATTAATAATTAAAAAAGGCAGAACCACAGCTCATATCAGTGTGGTTTAAAAATCGGGAGCTCCCAAAACATAAGTCTGGGGAGTGTTTTGTTGGGTTAGGTTTTTTGCAAATATAGTCTTAGGAATGAGATGGAAAAATAGGTCATTCCTGCTTTTCTCCATAAAGCCTTTCTCAAATGATTATGGGTTTCTATTAGACGGTTAGATGGCACTCCTCTCATCAATTGCCTACAGATCAAAACATCATATGAAAGAAGACAAATTTTCATGCCATTTGGTGGTAAATGATTCGTGTAAGGTGAAAATTGTGGCCTCACTGGAAAATTAGAGAGAAAATTTTCCAATAATTTTTCTGCTTCCCCCTCACAGTTGGTACTTTGTAACAGTTACTTGTGGAGCCCTGCCTCCTCAGTACCATGTGAAAGGGTTTTCTCAAAAGCCGGAGAGGTTATTTCCAAAGTGAGAAACTGAGTCCAAGCACACTGTAAAAGATATATCTTAATAAAAATGAATAAAGTCCCCATCACCCCAGTATTCATAAGCACAATCATTGTCCCGTCTTTTGAAAACACTGCAACAGTTCTAACATAAACATCGCATGTCCTATTGGATTTACTTGAACACTGACTAAAATCATTCTGACATGGTTTTGACATTGATAGACCTCTATAACCATCACCCACACATTAATCAAAAACAGATAAGGTTTTGATTAGGTTTTAAGGATAAGGTCAGATTAAGGTGATTTTACTTCTATTCTTGACAGTGATTATGCCGACACCATTGCAAAACAGCCAAGCCAAGTTTATTTATAAAGCACTTTAAAAACACTAACAAATGACCAAAGTGCTGTACATAAAACACATCAAGACAAGAGAAGATAAAATTTAAAAAGGTAATTTAAAAATAAAAACATTTATACATAGATAAAATAAATTACAATAAAATACACCGTTCATCCTAAAAAATAAATGAATGAAATCAAAAACAGCTCATACTAGTCAAAGGCCAAATAAAAAAGGTAGGTCTTAAGAGCAGATTTAAAATTGGCCAATGACGAGGCCTATTTAATGCCTAATAGCAGTGATTCCAGAGTTTAGGAGCTGCCACAGCAAAGACTCTGTCTCCTCTGATCCTCCGCTGTGTCCTCGGCACATCAGGGTGCAGTTGGTCAGCTCATCTGAGTGACCGGGAAGGAGCATGTAAGTGCAGCAACTCGGAGAGATACGGTGGGGCAAGGCCATGTAATGACTTAAAAACAAATAAAAGCACTTTAAAATGGACTCTAAAATGGACGGGCAGCCAGTGCAGTGAGGATAAAACAGGGGTAATATGTTCCCTATTCCGTGATCCCGTTAAGAGCTGCGCAGCAGCATTTTGAACCAGCTGTAGACGAGATAGGGAAGACTGGCTAACGCCTACAAAGAGGCCATCGCAGATAGCTGAAATGACAATAAAGGCTTTGACCAGCAGTGGGGTTGTGTGCACACGAAGCCTCAAGAAATGAACTTTTTTAACCAGCTTCGTCTGCCCACCACAAAACACAAAAGATAACAATGCAGCCTAGTGGTGGGGCAGGGTTCCAGCAACAGTCTCTAATGTTAACTGGCAGTCTTTTATGTACTGCTGCTAATTAACCCCCAAGTCAAACCATTCTCTGGGGTTACACACTAAACTAAACTAATGAACTAAATACACAATTAATCTAATCAAATTTATTAAAAATACATCAATACTACAAAGACAACAGCTATTAAATAAATAAATTCCCCCACTTGGCCTCTCACCCACAATCCACAACAAAAACTGATAGCTATTCAATCCCCTCTTCAATTTCTTGGTGCCACCTGGAACCTTTAAAAAGCCAAATGTTGACTTTATGTTGACTCAACCAAATGTGCCATAGTAATGAAAACATCTGTTCCTAGGCAGACCAGTACCGACAGAAACCTACAAAACAAATGAAACATGTCAAACCTTTTCATGTGAGCGTATTCTTTTACACGAGATAAAACGACCTATGTGGACGTTACTGTTACTGACACATAATGAAGACCTTCATTACATAATCTTTTCATTGCTTTCTTTGACTTGCTGATGGATAAACAATTATATCATTATTAGTGAAAAGCATTTGCATTACTTTTTAGTCCACACATTCTTCAAAATTCAGCCTGTGAACATTTAAAATATGCGGAGGCTGCTTTGAATATATTCAACCCAGTGGCTGGTATTAGCTAGTATTACTCCCAGATATATGACTAACAGAGGGCCTTCCTCCCCTGCTAATTGTCTATCTCTTTATTAAATGCTGTTGGTGGCACAGATCTGGCATACGTCACTGTCAAAATCGTGACGTTTGCTTTCAGCACGAGGAGGCTAGGTTGAGGCACAGGTTAGTTGTAGTTCGAACTTTCACCCACTAAAGTGAGGTTTGTGACCTGTTTTGGACCCTTACTACTTTGCTTAAGTCTTTGACTCTTTTTTTTTTCTTTTTCAAATTGGCATGTCATTGTTTAAAAAACAAAAATTGTGGATTTGGTTTAGATCGTTGTTTAGGTAACATTTGCTTATGTACTCAGTTGCTTTCAGTTAAGTGATTTAAATGGATGATACACACACTGGCTCACTTGCTCAATCTGAAATAGGATCAGTTTAGAGTCATTTCGCCATTCAAAGCAAAGTATTTGGGGCGGTTATATTGTAACATAAGGTAAATTTGTATGTTATGCATATCATATAACAGGTAATTTGATTCTTTTGATGTTCAACAAACCTGTAATCAGCACACAGAGCTGTCATCATTAAACCACCAGTCACGAAAAACTTGCTGTGATAAATGGAGAATACTACACCCTGTGCCTTTTTCATACCTTGTCTCATGTGATTATGCACACGATCAATAGTGGTCAACGACCACCTCCAAAACAACCCCCCCCCCTCCCCCTACTAGGGTTTAAAAACCTCCACCTTTTAGTTTAAGAACTGAAGAAGCCTCTTGGGTGAGATGTTTTTAAAAATTTAAAATCCAGTCACTTTTCTTTTCAACCTCTTGAGACCACACAATGTATCAACACGAGAGAGATCTTTTGACCAAAAATACAGTTTTCAGTATTTGAAAGGGCAAAAATAATTTCCCAAAGAGCTTTCCTCATTGAGATGCTGCTTCTGCAGTGATATCTGTTGACTTTGAGCAACTTTGTGGAATTTTGAGCTTCTGTCTTAACTGTTGAGCACTTTTTTGGCACATAGTGAACACATGATTAGAAGTAAAGGTGTACAGGAGTGGATTCAAAGCACTCTGTAAAAATCTTAGTCCTCCAAAAATATTCCTGTTGTCGTCACAAAACTTCAGCAGGCCCTTGTTTTTTAGGGAAACAGCTGTCACCTCCAGAATATTTATGGCATAATATGGTACCCACAGGACGAACAAGGTGACAATAATGCTGGTAATCAGTCTTGTGGTCTGTGGATTGTTGAAAAAGGCTGTCTTGTTCAACTTTCTGTAGAGACTGATGTATGCAAAAATAATGACATGAAATATCACAAATCCTGCCAGGGACATTGTCAGCACCACAGCCAACCTCTGACCATTGGAAGAGTAGTGATTTTCACAATATGTCCAGTACTGGTGTTCTACCACGGCTCGAACCACTAAAACAGGGATGGAAAGGATCATTGCAATCAGCCAGAGTGGAACCAGCAGCTTCCTTGCTCTTACTTCATGTAAACTCCTCCATGGGTGCACCACCTGAAGGTAACGCTGGATGCTCAGCACTGTTACAGTCAGTACACTGCCATAAACACTGCAGTACCCGAGATATGTTATGAGTTTGCAGGCTACCAGGCTAAAGATCCAGCCATAAAGGTAAGTGTAAATCCACAGTGGAACAGTTATCATGAAGAGCAGGTCTGATACAGCCAGATTCAACATCAAACTCTGGCTCAGATTGGACATGTTCTCCCAGTTTGGTTTGAGAATGATCACAGCAATGTTTCCAGGGAATCCCAGCAGGAAGCAGATGGACAGCACCACTGCAGAAAACAGACCCCTGAAGTCCCAGGAGGTGCAAGGTGAATATCCAGGAGAAGAGATGTTAGAGGTAACCATGGTGGAGTTACATGCTGCAAGCTTGCTGGCAATGATGTGCACTGGAAAACCGATGCTGATAAATGTGCAGACACATGAACAAGATGCCGTTTGATGCAGGAAAAGAGGAACTAATAACAAGGAAACTGGGAATTTGACGTTAACACTTTTTCCCTCATTGTTGGGGGATTTTTGCATGTCTCTTTCCATGTACAAATCCTGCATTCACTGTATTCCCAGTTAATTTTGGAAGCACACTCTAAGAACACCTGGAAGCAAAAATCAAACATGCACCAACATCCATTCGTTGGTGGTGAACCAAAGTATTAAAGTTGGTGTTTATGTCATAGATTGATATTTTAAATTAGAGATTTTCCCACTTTTTTAGCACTTTGAGATCATTTGACACCATAGCACCCTAGAAATAAAGGTTACCATCTTGAGACTAGCACAAGTGCATCAATATGTTGTGATCATATAAGATTAAAATCTCTGAAGTAGAAACAAATTGGACTTTGACTTGAGATTATTTTGCCAACTGCTGTTCACACTGTATTAAATCCTGTGTTGAACTTCCTGCTATTCTTGCAAATGCTTTAAGCATCTGTGTATAATATACATAATTTGCCAGTAAGATTATGTGTGGATCCTGATCAAGTAGATAAGCTTAGGCTTGGGGCAGCTGTCCCAGCTGTTATAGGGTGAGAAGCAGGGTAAACCCTGTACAGGTTGTCAGTAGGGCTAACACAATAGACAACCATTCACGTTCACACCTATGGGCAATTTCTAATCACCAGTTAACCTAACCCCAGTTAGATCTTCCATAATATAAATGTCCTTTACTCTTTTGATCCATTGGGTTATTGTCTGTGTTGTTGCTTGCTTCCACAGGATAGTTATCATTTTCCTGGCAGCCAAGAGCAAAACGTTTAGTATATTAAGTCTTTCAGCAGTGAGACCTGGCAAGTCTTTGGGTATACATCCTAGTACTTAATATTCTAGGCTCAGTGGTAAGTCTACTCCCAAAATTACATGAATTTGATATCCATCCAGAACTTCTGAAGATACTGACAGTCCCAAAAGATGTGTGTATGGTCCCCAATCTTCCCGCAGCCTCTCCAACACAGTGGTGAGCACGAGGAGGAAAAAGCCAGTCAGTTCCATCGGAGTCCAGAAGAATCTAACCTTCACCTTCCAGTCAAATTCCTTATATGTAGGACTATTAATAATTTTATGGCTAGATATGAAACTATCCTCCCATTACATTTCTCCAATAATGATGTTGGCCTCTAACTCCCATTTTCCTTTAATAAACCAAGTGTCGTCCGTTGTGCTTGTATGTAAAAAAATTGTATATATCTTAGATATGCAATGTTTCAGAGTAATGTTATTTTTCATCAGGTCAATAAAATATTGTTCCACCTCTGTAGGAGGTCTTTAACTATCTCCCATTCTTTATTAGTAGTTATGTAATTTCTTATTTGAAAGTAGTGTTAAAGGTCTCGGGAGGGCAAGCCATAGATCTATTGTAATTGTAGAAAAGATTTTAAGTGCTCTTCTATGAATAACTGATTAAAAGTTAATAAGCCGAGCTCAGCCCAGAGTTTAAAGCCCCTGTCCATCAGAGAAGGTCTGAAATCTGAATTATTTGCAATTGGCATGGCTCTTGATAGTGAAATTGGGATTACATAACTTTTCCTAACATTATCCCATATATTCAATGTATTTAATATCCATTTATTTCTAATTTTTAACTTCTTCCAAAATGGTTTACTTAGGAATGCTATTGTACATAAGCAGCATTCAGGAACTGGGTTTTGTTCAATTTGTACCCACCCTGCCTCTATATCATTTTTAATCCAGTGCACTAAAATGCATAACTGAGCAGCCCAATAGTATTTCTTAAAGTCTGGTGATGTGCTAGTCCCCCCCTTTTTTTGGATAATAGCAGTGTTTTAGAGCCTCATTCTTGGGTCTCTTTATTCTGTCATATATGCTGTACTAATCAATTTATCTATATTCACCTGGAAACCCATTGGTCCCAGGAGTTTTGTTATTTTTCAGCCTTTTAATGGATTCAGGTATTTCTTTTTGAGTTATCGGGGATGTCAATTCATCTGCCTCGGCAGATGACAAGAAATTCTTACTTTGTTTTTAAACACTGTTTCACTTCAGCGCTTTCAGTTCAATTCAATTCAATTCAGTTTCATTTATATAGCACCAAATCACAACAAACAGTTGCCTCAAGGCATTTTATATTCTAAGGTAAAGACCCTACAATAATTACAGAGAAAACCCAACAGTCAACACGACCCCCTATGAGCAAGAGCTTGGTGACAGTGGGACAGAAAAACTCCTTTTTAATAGGAAGAAACCTCCGGCAGAACCAGGCTCAGGGAGGGACAGCCATCTGCCACAATTGGTTGGGGCTGAAGGGAAAGACAGGACAAAAGACACACTGTGGAAGAGAGCCAGAGATCAATAATATGTTATTATTGATCTCTGGCTCCTATATCTCTCCTATATAACATATAATCTTTGTATAACTTTGCTGTTCTCTGTGGAGAGCTGAAGGACCAACAATAGCACAAGCAAGAGTTGCCCACAGGCCAGCTTTTCTGCATACTTGTGGTAAAGCTGGCCTGTCTGGCAACAGTTTCTCTCCAAGTAAACAGCTGCTCATAGCACCCTGAGGTCTGCTAATAGACAACCATGTTCAGCCCATAATGCTGCTCACCTGGGTCATAAAACCTGCTCGGAACTGCTCAGCCACTCTACCTGCCATTAACCCTGTTTGGTGTTTGTATTTAGTTGGCTTATACTTTACAGGGTTATTATAGTTAATGAAAATGAACAAAATAACAAAAACTTAAATAGAAAAAACATTGTCGTTAACTGAAATAAATAAAATCTAAAATTAAAAGGAAAAAATGAAAATGAACTAAAACTGAATCGTGAGTTTACAAAACTAACTAAAACTAACTGAAATTATAGATATTATCATTTTTAAAAGTTTTGTGGATTGATATGAAATCATTTTTTCCACTCTCCGAGTTTAAGCTCGGAGCGCCATCAGGCAACTGTGTGCATGTGCGCTCACTGCGCTGCTTCTCACAGTAATGCAGCGGTCTGCAGAGAAAGCAGCAGAGTCCCATATGGAGTTTTTTTTACTAAGATAGCACAGATAGCAGCGAGTGTGTTGTTGTGGATGCTGAAAAATGTGCGGAACACTCCTCAGTCAGGAAAAAACACCAACATCAAAGTCCACCTGAGAAGCGCACACAGGGCAGCTACAGAAACCGCTTTCATCCTACGAGGTAACCTGGATCACCTCCGGAGAAATGAGACTACTTGTCGGGTCCACACAGTCCGCAACGTTGTGAATAACCTGTTTAGTCCTTGTGCATTTCCGGCTGCTTTATCAGTCAGATAATCACAATCAGGAATAATAATCAAAGTATCAATATAAGGACTCACAAATGTCAGCAAATTCCTGGAGGGAGACTGCTGAAACTATCGGAATGGATGTGAGGGATGAAGAAAGTGAAAAAAACAGGGACAAATATGTTTGCAGCCAAAAAACTGAGCACAAAGAGCGAGGACCAAAAACCACCAGCACACAACCACAAGGTAATATAACACACACAATCCAGCTACACATGCATAAATGCGGACGTGAGGTCGGACACTTTCGTAGGTTGTGTACAGAGGCCGCAAAGACCTGCAAGTCTAATAAGGAGCATCTAACTAAGCTAGCTCCAATGTAGTGCTGCTTTCTGTGAACAGTTGGTTGTTGAATAGATTTCTTTAAAGGGTACCTGATTAAGTATGAAAATACTAAAAATAATACTGAAACTAACTAAAACTAAGCATAAAACCAAAAATAAAAACTAATAAAAATGAGCAAAACCACTCTGAAAACTAATTAAAACCAACTGAATTAGAGAAAAAAAAGTAAAAACTAACTAAAACTAATGTCATGGTCCCGGGGTGGCCCAGTGTCTTATGTTTTGTGTTTTAGGTTGCGTCCTTGTTTCCCTGGTGTTTCCTGTTTTATTTTGGTAGTCTTGTGGTCTCTGTGGGTCCGAGTTTTTGTTCTTTATGTCTCACCTTGTTCCCTTATGTGATTTAACCCTAACAACTAAACTATAATTAAAATCCAAAACTATTATAACCTGATACTTGATAAATTAGCTTTAATTTAAGTAAACCTCTTGTGTGGACTCCCTCCTTGTCATATACCTTGAGTCATTTTTTTGACAGATGGGGACTCGTCCGGGACATTCAAACACATCATTAAGGTTAATGGACAACTTAGCTTGTTTTTTGTTTTGTTTTTTTAATAACAGCTAGACTGAATTTCATTGTTTTCTGTCATAATGCTATTAAATATGGACCCAACACAGGACACAAAGACCAGAAACAGTTCAACAGTTTATTTACAGAAAACTCAAATTACTGGCCTTCTCGACTTTTGAGAAAACAGTTATTTTCCTTACATGCTGTTTGATTTAGCAAAGTGTGGCGGCGGGGTGTGGTTTGGGGCATGGCTGCGGGGGAACAGTGGGTTCAGAGAGGGGCGTCAGGGGGGACGGGCAGCGCTCAGCTGCCTGGCATGGGATTGATGGCGTGTTCTGTCTTTTTACACAGTAAATGGCCGGTGGACAGGATGGAATGGAAAATGAGCTGAGCTGAGGTGGATGCCTGCCAATAAACAAAGTCAATGCAAAGTGTGAAAAGAAAAGGCACAACAAAGGGTCTGGTGACAAACATCCCCAGTATCGGTGTGTGTTCCAGGACTAACCAAAGGCTTCCGTGCCACACAAAGATTTTGTGAGGTTTTGCATCAGGAAGGTTGCCCTTCTTGATGCACTTCTCCCACTGATCCAGGCTTTGGACTGGCACTAAGAGGACTTTAGTTTGTGACCATCCTGAAGCTGAGTTTGTGTTGCATCCCACAATTGAACTGGGGACCGTTTTGTTTTTCTTTTTTTTTTAACCACACACACACACACACACTCTCTCTCTCTCTCTTTTAATGCTTTTTAAAGGGATGTACATTAACCCAAACTATCTCTAAATCTAACCATCCAAACAAAACTGTGACAGAAATACACGAGAAACCATTCAGATTTTTGAGGGGCTTTACGGACACTGATCTGAGACCAGTGTGCCTCTTCAGTGAGAGTCTGTCAGGTCAAGTGTTATTTAAAGTTTGCTACACTTGTCCCTGATTTTGGATCTGTATTCTGGCCAGCCATTCTTTAGGTGAGTTAGAGATGTTGGTTTGGAGAATACTGGGTCTAACATATGTATGCATTTTTTTTTAATTGTGTTTGTTTGTTTGTGCGTGCATGCCACAAATACATTTTCTCATGTATATGTTGCTGTTAAATACATTTTAAAAATGCTGATAGAAACCAGAGCAGACATAAGTGATGAGCCATGAGGGTCACTGGAATCATTGGATTCATCTTTTATTGCATCTCATTTGGACTCACATGCAGGTGGGGTTGAGGGAGGGAGGATGATGCCATCCAAGTAACAAAAAAAAAAAGAAAAAAGAAGAAAGGAATCTTTCATGTTTCATGTTCATCCACATTCTTCTTGTTTTTGTGTGTCATTTTTATTTTTCTTCAACACTTTGTTAATGCCACAATGGATTAAGATACAGTCACTTTTTTGGAAATAATACACAGAACATCCAGTGTATACTCGCGTGCTATACAGTGAGCTCCTTAGATTTCAGCAGCAGCACATAAACAAATGCTGCTCTATCACAAATCACCCAAAAAGCACTGAGGCCCCCTTTCAAATCACAAACACAAATGCTTTCACATTTGATTTCCAACCTAACATGAACTATTCGTATGCAGAGACAGAAACAAGGAATGGGGCTTTTTCAGAGTGCCTCCCAGATTCACCTGTGTTGCACGCTATGATGCAGTACCACTCCACACCAGCAAAGGGCGACACAGCACACACTCTGAGCAACATTCCCATTCAGCACTGCCTTTTTTCCAGCTTCAGAGGTATGTACAAAGTGGGAAACTTTTTAGTCCACTTGCCTTTTTTCCAACTATATAATTTAATGTAACTAAAAATATATGATACATTTTATCACTCAAAATAAAGAAAATATGTATAATCTGTCATTTAAAATAGTCTAAAATGCATATGTCAATTTTTGCATGTTTCATACAATCCCTAAAAAAAAGGTAGTGAAAGTGAAACCAAACACTATTTGATGTGTTCAGTGATAAGACCAGATTTGCAGTGCAAGTGGTGTTTAAGTGCATTTTGATAAGGAGCTGTTCTCCCAAAAACTTGAAGTAGACAGGTGGGATGGATGGCCATCTGATATATAGGTACAACCAAGTCTTTAATGACAATAAACAGTATTAGTCTGAACAACAGGGATAGAGGAGCAGGAGTTGGCCAGTGAAGTTACACCGAACACGGTCCACATTAAACAACACAGTCCTCGTCTGGGAGATGCGCAAAGAAACCAACATATATCCACCATTCCAAGTCAGCTGATACGCCAAAATCCAGAATGAGTCTAAATACACATTTACTGATTTTTTTTGTTAATTTTTCTGTAGTATATTAAGTAAATGTTAACACTGAATTACACACACACCCACACACACGTAAACAGAATTGGTTTTCTGTATCTAGGGTTCACATTCACAGTTGTGCTACAACATTAGATAAGGAGGGCAGGCTGTCTTCAGGGGTCGCGGCTGATAGGAGGTCAGAGGACAAAGATCGAAGAGTTGATGGCTGGTTGGCTGAACGGCGGGGGTGGGGGGAGTGCAGACATCCACATCCACAGAGCTCCAGACACAATGACAAATCTACAGAGGAGAGAGCAAAAAAGGAACCTTTACTGAAACTTGCTGTCAGTGGAACAATTCTGACTAAATAAATAATTACATTACTGTGCAAAAGTCTTGAGCCACCACTCCTTTCTTTATATTTTGCGAGGAAAATTGGAAATAGATGCAGCAATGTATTGAAACAAGTGCAAACATACATGAAAATACATTTAAAAAAGGCAAGAACAGAATTAATTCAATTCTAACAGACTTCAAAGTCAATATTTGGTACTGTATGACCACCTGTATTCTTTAACACAGCCTGAACTCTCTCAGGCAGCTTCTTGTAATTTCTTTCAGTAGCCTTCAGGCATAGCTCTCCAGGCCTTTTGAAGAACATTCAAAGCTCTTCTTTGGATGTTGGCTGCCTTTTGCTGATGAACATGATGCCATGCTGCTTTAATAATATTAAGATCCGGGCTCTGCTTTAATGATTCATAGGTCAGTGTTAAGTGGCTTAACAAAGAAAAAACATTCCTCTGAAAATGGTCAGGTATAAGTACTGGACTGAAAATTAGTGAAAAGACAGCCAATGTCAAAAGAAAACCTTCAGAAAGCCTGGAGAACTCTTGCTCAAGACCACTTTAAAACATTTTTACAAAATCTGGCTCCTTGGAAGCAAGCTATAAAGAAATGAGAGGTGGCTCACGGGTTTTGCACAATACTATATGTGTTGCAAAATGCTAATAGGAAAGAAAGAAAATTCTAGATGTTAAGAACTGACCTTTGTAGTTAGTAGTTACATTAAAAGCAGAATTTGATGGCTCCTTTCAAATCATGTTTGAATGTCCAGCTGTTTAAATGTCCAACTTTCAAAACTGCACATCAGTTGCTCTATAAAGCTAAAGCATTGGTTTCCAACCTTTGTGTCTGTACTTGATTTAAAACCTATTTATTGCTGGTCTCCTAAAACAGCGAAGGACATCTCAAAAAAGCTTACAGTACACTTTGGCGACTGATGTACCCAGGTGCACAGAGACAGAGCTCAATGTGCCATAGGGTGTTTGGAAAACCACACCCACTGGAGTGGAATAAAGTCGGCTTGACAATATCCAAACAAGCCCTAAAACACTAATAAAAAAAAAAAGCCTAAAGTTGGCTGAAAGAATACAATCTGACTATGCCAAAGTTTTAGCTTTCTGTTAGAAAGGTAATGGTAAACTTGTGATGGCAGACACTTGCAAACATAATAATGTTGCACTGTTCCACCATAACACCAGTTTCACATGGTCAAAATGGTTTAGCTTATCTTAGAGAAATCTAACAGTCTAAAACTGGCATTGCAACTTCATATGGGTCAGATTTCAAGAGGGCATATCTTGTTCACATAATATTTGCCAGTGTTGCAACTGAGCTGTAAGAGATCAGAGTTTCCCAAATGTTGGATCCAACAGTTTCCCCTCATTCTTCCTGCTGATAATGTCTCACATCTGGTTTCTTTACCTTATTGGAACTGTTGCGGATCCCACCTCACAGCAGCTTTCATGCATTTTTTAAATTAATTTATTTTTTTGACAAGGAGGCACTTCCTTGCTATAAAGCATTAAAAAGCCCTCTAAACACTGATCATTAAAAGTCTGTGAAGTTTACTTTAAAGCAGATATTGATATTTGCCAATGACCTCTGTCTATTTATGGAAAAAAAAATAGAAAAACCACCAGTCATTGCCCCTTAACTTTATCTTCAGGTCTGGGAATCACATTTAAGACCCTTTAATCCTGTAAGCTGGTCATGACTGCAGCATAAAATATAACAGAGGATTCTGCTCCTTAAGCTTTGCCATTTCATGACAAATGAAAACATTAGCTAGACATTAGCTGTCTGTTTTAGGTATACAACAAGCATGTCTACTTCTTAAACAGAGTAGCTGATGACAATAGTACTTTAGATTACTGTTATGCTGCAACCCCTGTTTGTTCTCTCTTGCTCTCAGTGGGACGGACGTATTTTCTCTCTCCCTAACCCCTCCTTATTTACCCTGCTTGCTGCTTTGCTGTTTTAGAGCCTCTCTTCACACATATTCCAAACTGGAAATTAAAGTTATGGATCTAGTCAGCCGGTCTCTCAATGCTATTGATGATCAAATTTTCACCATTAGGAGACTGGGGAAAGGACAACCCAGTGGAAGATGACGTGCCTGGCTGTACTGTCGATTTAGGACGCGGCATATATATTTGGCTTATTGAAACCAAGATTTCTCCTAATTATATTTGGGGATAATGGGCTTATCGTGAAATTCGGGAAGTCTGGGCAGCTGTTTGGGCCTTGGTAAGGCTGCTTGTGATGGGAATGCAGACCAGTACAAACTCAAACTCAGACTCAGTATATCTGGAGCTGAATCGGAAGGGATTAGATCTTGGAGACGTATCTGTATCTGTTTCTACATGGCGAAGGAACGGACCAAGAAAATTCGGATGATTTTTTGCCATTGAGAGGTGCCAGAAAGACTAAAGAGTCAACAAATTCATCTACAGCCTGTACCAAAACAATTTGTAAAGTCTGAAATTTGGCTCCCTGACAGCCTTGGATTGGCTGGCTATATCATTTTTCTCCAGGATGTTTTGTAAACAGATGCTCTATGCCCCCACTGTCCTGTCTTTCTGACCTGTGTGAACTGATATTCCCAGACAAGCTGCTATTTGTCATGGTCCTGGGCCGGTGGCCCAGTGTTTTGACTTCCTTTTTGTTTAGTTCTATGTCACTGTAATTTTGGGTTGTTTCTTTTTAGTTTTCTTAGTATGCGTGATCCCCTTGTTACGTCTTCTGTATTTAGTCTACGTGTGTTATGTTTATTATTTCCTGTTTTATTTTGGCAGTCTCGTGTTCCCTGTGCTTTGTGTTTAGTTTTGCTTCCCTTGTTTCATTAGGTTTATTTGGTTCACCTGTCGTCCCCTGGAGTTTTCACTCGCCCTAATCCCCTTGTGTGTATTTAAGCCCTTAGTTTTCCTCTGTTCCTTGTTCGGGTCCTCGTCATTGTTTACATCTATGTAGATAACTGCTGTGTGCTTCAGTTTGTATTTTTGGGGGTTTTTTTGTTTTTGTGCCTACTGTGCACTTTCAGTTTGTATTTCGAGTTTTTGTAGGGGTTTTTTTTCGAGTTTTTGTGTTGGTTACTCCAGACCAGCCATGTTTCAAGGTTTTAAGTAAACATCCAGTATAAGCTCAGCCCTTGCCTCCTGTCCTGCTCTGAGGTCCTCCCTGCCTTGCCAGCACCCAGCCGTGACACTGATGAACATTCCACATCTTATCAGAACTGTTAGCTGAGGGGGGAGTTTGAGTCAGCCACACAGTAGCCCGATCCTACCCAGGTCCGCTGGGCTTCCTTCCACCACTGCCCCTCCCCACCCTAGTGCTCCCATGCTATATGCTATGTGTGCTTACTATGCAGAGGTTTTTCAACCTCATACTGTGCCCCCCATTATGGGGCAAAATATGAAAAAAAATTTTCCCTCACCTATCCTATTGTTTTTGCTTTGTTTTCCCTCCTTTGTCACGGCAGCGCCTCTCGGTGATGGCAATAAGGCCACAGACACCTTTCTCCCTGTGTTTGTCTGGTTGTTTGTCTTTTCTTGGATGGGTGTTCTGTTAATTTCCCCATTGTGGGATCAATAAAGTATAAGCAAAGCAAGCAAAGTTTGTTCTATAGAGAAAAACTGTCAGTGTCCATAATGAGAAGAATCTGCAATCTCAGCATAGTATCAGTAAAGCTGTGTACCTTGGGGGGTTATGCATCAGTCAGTCTACATGAAGTCCTTAATATTGAGGTCATCCAGAGCATTCCTGGGTGGTGGAGGCTTCCTGGGGCTCTGGGCCATTCCGGGAGACATCTGCAGCACATCTTATGTTAGCACTCACTTTCTTTTTTGAGAGTCATTATAACCTTTATATGTGTGTGCAAATAATACTATTCTCCAGTGTAGAAAAAGGGCGTTACCGGTGCTCCTGGGGTCACTCCGGTGGCCGGGAAGCCCGGTCTCCGCCATTGGCATCATGGGAGCTCCAGCCACTGGTGCTCCAGCCTGATGGAAGGGAAAAGAATCAATAAAACTAAATGTCTGTTATTTCAGGAGTGTGCGAGGGCCACCCAAAGGAGCTGATTGTCCATTAATATCCAGTAATGTCCAGACAGGACATTATTAGAATGGACTGGAGGTCTTACCATGGTGAAGTTAGGGTGAATCCCCATAAAAGGAGTGACACCCATGGGTATGGTCTAAAGGTGTGGAGGAGAGGGGATGGAGAGGAGGAGGTGGGATGTTACTACACTACATTTAAGATGAAAATATGGCAAAATCAACACAGAGGGGGGAAAAGTTACAGAACATACAAATGATTTTAATGATGATGATGACAGACACACCGAATGTTGGACGAGACAAGCTGGCACACAGGAAACGAGGACATGCCACAACAAAAACCTTAACTTCACCGTTAGTTTTTATTCCCTATTTGCACATGCAAAAAGGTTCAGAGAGCAGGGAAACCTGTTTCACGTAGCCTTCAGATGGAAGCGTCAAATAAACCAAAATATCCAGGTTCACCTCCGCTCAATCAGGCTTCAAAGAAATCTCAAAATTAATAGAATAATAAATTTTTTCCAAGCAACAGCTTCTTAATTCAGTGCTATTGCTCCCCACTTCGTCACTCTCCAGTAAATTCCAGAAGACACGCTTTAGACTCAGTGAAATATTTTTTGTTTTCTTGTTTCCTACAGAAGCTGGAACCTGGAGAGCTGGGCCATATGGAAAAGAAAGAGGAAAAAATTCCAAAATATAAGCATTGGCTATCAGTTTTTTCCTTTTGATTTTCCATATGAGAGATGGAGGCACTGCTTGTGATGCTGCTAGAGGTTTGCCCTCTATCGCTGGCATGCAGCTCCACTCCATGCTATAAGACACAGACAACATTTACCATGGGAGCACCCCAACTTGGGGGAGCTACCTGAGGGGCCGCTGGAGTTCCCATTGTGAGATCTTGAAAAAGAGAGAGAGAGAAAGGTACTGCAAAAATCTGTTGCATCATTTGCATTGCTGTGAGAGCTTAAACTTTACTGTAGTGATTTGTAAGTTACAAGACAGACAATTAAAGCAGATGTTTGACACTTTGGTAGAAAAGCTTCTAGAAATCTAAAAATCTACTTACTACTTGCCATGTTAGCCATAGAGGTGTCAACATCCCCAGCCTGAGGGGTCACAGTGGGCTTCATTAGATCCCCTAAGCCATCAAATACTACAGCAGGGAGGAGGCGCAGCAAGGAAGGGAGAGGATGGACAGGGGAGGGAGATATTAGAATCCTTCAGTACAAGTGATCCTCACACTCTACAACTCAGAAGCAGGCCTCCTTACTACTTGAGATTTCCATGACAACCAAAAGATGTCTCCATGACAACTGAGAAAAGAGAGCATTAAAATGTAACCTACTGAGGAAGAGCTGGTTAAGATGCAACATATGGTATCTCCATAGAAAATTTGAAATGCTTGCAAATTTGAATCATGTGAAATAGAATGACTACAGGGACAGATATTAACCTGAATTTGCTCCCACACAGCATCAAGCACTGTGTTAATAATATGTCGTTTATATAGTTTCCATGAATTTGTAACTGCTGCAGAAACTGGGATGAGGGCAGAAGCACTGCAGCTAGAATGAAGCTGGGTTAAATGCTAAAGAAGCACTAAATAATAACTGCTACTTCACACACTCTTTGTAACCCTCAAGCATCTGGTGTTTGAGGCGACAGTGCAGCCGAGCTTGCCTTGAACCACCGCAATGCAGTGCACTGTGGGAAATTAGCGTGTTAAAGAGCAAGGGGACTCACCCAATCAAATGGCAGGAAGCAAGAAATGAGCCAGCCCAAGAGCCAGATGGAGAAAGAGACCAAGGAAAAGAGAAAGAGAGGAAAGTGAAAAAAAAAAAAGCACAGATGCCGGGGGGGGGGGTCAATGTGGTTTCAAAGGAGTTTTTTTTTAAAGGAGGTTACTGCATGAATGATAGAAAGGAAGGAAAAGAGAAAGAGTTAAGCCTTAAAGCAGAAGTATTGCAGAGCATTAGTTATATAATATGAGACCAGTGGCACAGGAGAGGATGACCAAGAATCACATGATCAGTAGTGAAAAATGGGGAAGATTGGAGGAATTCCCCAGCAGTATAGGTTGTAATAAGCAAATGGGGAGATACAATGATGGTGTTAGCATGACCATATATGGGGACTTTATTGAAACTGAAGTAAAACCAAGCCAGCAGCAACATACATCAATGCTTTTTGTGGCGCAAACATGACGTGTAGCTCAGGTAAATTAAAAGGGAGCCACTGACAGCAAACTATTTCATTAACCGTTACCAAAGTTAATAGAAACAGTAACTGATAAATCGACTGACACAAAACAGCTAGTTTGGCAAGAAAACGGTGTAAAGATTAAGAAAGTGTTAATAAAATATTATAAAGTGGTATTATGATATTAGCAGGACAACAACAAGGCATCATGCATGTAATTACAAGATGAACAGCTGCAGTCATGGATGAATTATTAGGTTAGGGCCTCATAACTTACATACACTCAAAACCCCGAATTATTCTGCAAAACCATATATGGGGATTCACCCCAGCCAGGGAAGTGCTCCAGGGCTCGCTGTCATTTGAGGAACTCCATGTGAACCTGTTGATGTCAACTATGCTTTGTTTTTCGGTAAGTGCCTTATAGAGTAGTTTGTCAGTGCAGTGACATTATAAATTATGTTTAGATAGCAAAGCAACAACGTGGTGTTCAAAAGAGGAAGGACAGAAGAGAGCTGATGGGTGAGAAGTTTGCATTTTTGTAAAGGTTTGAAACATTGTTACCACTTATATGTTAAAAATATGCATACTGTGCTTGTTTGGTATGGCGACTTCGTCCAGTCACTGTGTGAGGACCTGTGGTTAATGGGCTTCTCTCTTTTGTTGCATACTTATGCCATTACAGTTGTCTGTATGCTACTTTAACAACACTAAATCTGTTCTGGGCTTGTAGTAGCTTGGTTCAGGAAGATGGTGTGAGTCTAATAAATGTGTCCATTCCCCCAATGTCTGACTGTAGTTGCTGTCCATTGTGCTGATCAAAAGCTGGAATAATGCAACTGATTATTGCTATATAATTTCTTCATGTACATAGTCTGAGTCTGTGTGTGTGTGTGTGTGTGTGTGTGTGTGTGTGTGTGTGTGTGTGTGTGTGTGTGTGTGTGTATGAGAGAGAGAGAGAGAGAGAGAATATTTATTTATGTGTTTGGGTATAGCATGATGGTGAGGGCCCCCAAAAAATGTTTACCCTGGCTATCAGAGCTGTTACAGATGTGAACTTCAGTATTTACCTCATACATCCATACCTCACTTCATCGCAGTGAAGAGAGGCTGTCTGGCCCCTATCATACCAGATTCACACTATGCATTAATTATAGCACATAAGTTTTAAATTTAATAGAATCTTCCAGGGGCCTGTAAGAGCTATGCATCTCTAACATGCAAGAAAGAATAAACAAAAATCAACAATTTAATTGAATTTAGTTGGCATGTGCTCAGTCTAAAAACAATACCATTAGTCTGTCTCTAATTTTAACTCAACAAAAGCAAATCTTAAACAGCTTTTTAATACAGAGGCTCATAATGTCTGCTATGAAATCCATCCATGACCACAGTACATTCAGTGAAAGGGAAACATATCATAAGTGGATATAGCCTCCACTTAGCACATTCAGGTTGGCACTTCCACATTTGAGGATTTACCTGACATCAGTTCAGCACTGGAGGCAGCAGGAGCAGCAGCAGCAGCAGCTGGGGTATCTCCTCCTATGGACTCTGGCAGGTCAACCAAAAGAATGAGTAAAGCCCACCATGCCACGGCAGGTTGCAGTAGGTTGAGCCATTTCCATTGCAGCATTAAGGCAAAGAAGGGGAATAATCAGCCTTCAGCTTCACACTATTAATGTCAAACAAAATGTTTATAGTTAGAAAACAGGGCTGAAAGCATGAACACATATTTTTCAGCATGTGAATGTGAAAACATAGGTTTTTAACAGTACACACACAAACACACACACATACTTCTTAAATGGCTTTTCCATATGTAATGGTGACATACATCCATATGAATTTTAGTTTGTAAATTTGTATTCATAATCCAGTTTTTCTAGTGGACACATATGAGCAAATATAACAGAAATACTGCAGCAACTTCAGGATTGAGAAAAGAAAAAATCCTGGGCCAAAGTGATTGTTAGCAGATGATAGATAAAACCCCAGATCATAAAGGAAAACCCTGATGGTTTCAAAATCACTTGTTTCATTTTATGTCCTTCAGTTCCTCAGTGTGAACAAGAGAGGCAGAGTGAGGGCAGGCAGTCAAGTGTTACCCACCACCAAACAGATTCATGATGGCTCCTGTGTCAATTTTGGATGGGGGTGCTGAGGAGAGGATGGGGGCAGAGGAGCTGAACACATCCGCTGGAGGAGGCAAGATGGAGATGATGTTTTTAGACCCCAAAAACACAACTATACAACACGCACTTATACACACACACACACACACACAGAAACTATTCATTATAATGCACAATGCGCGTCTATCAAGTTCAATTTCATTGCACGCAGTACATGCTGGAATAAGAAAAGAGGTAAGAGTCATTCAGTAAATGCTTCAGACAGCTCAGCGGCTTTCAGCTGACCCATAACAGAGCAATCTCATTTCCTTCTTTTCTCTCTTGATCAGAGCCCAAGGACAAAGCTGAAAAATGCACACAGCAACACAGGATATGAGAGTAAGAGCACACACAAGATGGCAGACAAAATGCAAAAGGGTACCTGCTGAAAACAAGTCAGCACTGGGAGCAGGGTCTGTTTTGGAGAAGCTCGTGTCTGGCATGGAGTCAAAGATATCTACAAATACATGCGCACCCAAGACAGGAATATTAAAAAGCTCATACTCTTTCAGGTGGAGAGGCAAAGCTGCAAACATGTGCACATTTTCCCTGATAAAAACAACAAAAAAGAGAGGTTGGCAAGCAGTTTCAAACCACAGAGTCAAGAATGTGCCAGAGTGATCAGTATGATGCGGACCACACATATCTGTAACGTTTACCGCCGAAAAGGTCAGTCGCAGGGCTGGAGACGCTGGCGGCAATGGGAGCTGAAATGGTTGCAGTGGTGGTGATGGTGCTGGATGAGGAGGTGAAGAGCGGTGAAGGGGAATGGGAAGGGGAGGACTGGGGCACCCCAGAGCTAAAACAGGCTTCCAGCGAACTAGCCGGGTTATTGCTCTCCACTGACATCATGCCAAAAAGGTCTAGACCTGAAGACGCTGTGTTGGTGCTACCATCTGAAGGAGCAAAGGGGTCTTTTGGGAAGAAATGGGATTGGGGGTGGGAAAGAAGTGTAACACATTGAGAGAAGGGGAATGTTAGACAATGACTTTGATAAAAAAAATAAAAATTTAAAAACAGAGAGCTGATATACAGCACTGAGTCACTTTTAGACATGTCTGGTGCCCCACAGAGGGCTGATTCTAATACCACAGCGTCAGTGTGTCTTTATACAAAAAGACAGTGACAACTGAGAGACTGAGAGACAGACCAACACTGAAGAACAGTGGCAAACTCTCCAAGATATTTAGAGCGGTGTTCCTTTGAGAACAAAGAAAAAGTGCAAGCACAACAAATACTGAGTGTGTGTGTGTGTGTGTGTGTGTGTGTGTGTGTGTGTGTGTGTGTGTGTGTGTGTGTGTGTGTGTGTGTGTGTGTGTGTGTGGTGGTGGTGGGGTGGGGTGGGGCTGTTTGCTGCCCTTCAAATGAGGTCAATTGATAAGCAGAAGCTACTTGTGGCATTGTTTTTGAACATTTTTCCACAATACTGTATGTTTTACGTAATGCTGAGGAAAATACTGCAATAACCACGAAAAGGAGGTTAGAGAAATGAAAAACATCAGACAGGAATGACAGGAAGAGAAAATATGCAGAGCTCCCACATACTCCTGCTGTAAGTTGTAACAGTTACAGCTATAAATAGCATCTGTGATGGGAAAAAAAATGACCAACAACTGGAGCGAATATTAAACGCTTTCACAGCCCATAACGTTGGGAACAAATCACCACTGAACTGCAAATATAAGCAGGCAGTCTTCTCCGTAACAGAAAGTGTAAAGTTTTCTTTTGATGACAAAAGACACCAGTAACAAGATTTCCCTTCCACACACAGGCTGTACTGATGAATGAATCTGTCCTGCCTGCACAAAGACATGAGTTTACACCCTCATCAAAACTTGAGACCAATTAAAAAAAAAAGAACCCTTACGCACCCACAAGCACAGACACATACATGTCCTTCTGTAAAGTTATAATATTTTTTTTTCTTTCACCATCATAACAATAATGACTAGCAGCAGAAAAAATACACAAATACGGCATTAAAAACTAACCCAATATATTCCATTAAAGTCCTGCATGTGCTGCTTAGGGAAGAAATTCAGGGACACTCACTTTCCTGCTAAGATTTGGAGAACATGGCTGAATGAAGCTGCTGTCAGCACTAGTTAGTTTTCAAGTAGGTGTACAATAAGAAACAAACTGCCTGTAAATCTCCTCAGATAACGATGTCTGGTAGTTCCATGTATGATAAAAGTTAAGTGAGAGAAACTGCAGTGTTCTTGTATTGCAGACCTTTTCTTTTTCGTGACATCTGTGCTTTTTCATGTATGCCACTGGATGAAACACATGCACACGCTCTCACACACGCAGACAGATTTTCAGTCACCCACCAGTTCCAGTGTTGGGGGCTGGGGTGGATGTAGCGGCAGCCCCACCTTCAGCTGCTCCTGCAGAGGCCTCAGCAGCAGGAGCAGGAGTTGCAAAGGCTTCTGAAGTTCATGCAAAAACCCGAGGAGAGGACGGAAACACAGAGACAGATAGATAAAGAAATAAAGATAAAAAAAAGAGAGAGAGAGAGTCAGGAAACCAGAGGAAAGGAGACTGTTGGGAAAAAGAATAGGATTAAAGCATCTGAGCTGAAAAAATGAATCAGCACTTTTTCAGCTTTAGAAAGGGCAGCTTACAGAGCTGTTATGTGACATCAATGACCGACAGGTGAATGAGCAAATGGGAATACAGACAGGAGGCGCTACAGCAAGGATTAATCTACTGCACAAAGAGCAGAATAAGCCAGGAATCTACAAGCGTTACAGCTGCCATCTGTAGCTGTAGACATGTGACAGGGTTTGATAGAATTGCTTTTCACAGAGAGCAAAGAAAAGCATTACGGCCTATCAAACAGGACGCATGAGTGCAGCAGTGCATGTGTATATACAAGCCAAAAGTGAGCATGTGGTGAGTATGTGGAGTGTTTCTGCAGGAATATTGAGTCTAAATGTGATTGTACATTGTGTAAGGATTAAACATAATGCTGATTTAATGTGACTGCTTTATTTAATAAAAGCGATCACATGAAACTATGTAACATTAATAAATTGTTAAAAACTCATCACTAAAATATTTTCTAATCATTCTTATTATTATTATACCAAAATTAACTATTTCATTCAGTATCAAGATATTTTTCACATTTTATAGTTTATCAATGAATTTCATAATGACACTTTCCATGACACTAAAGCATTGTTACTGTACACACATCTCTGATTGTACTCAAGTAAATTTCTTCCCAGAAAGAGCAGCTCTAAAATGATGATCACATTTCACACATCTCTCCAAATTTGATGCATTCCATTAGTCACATTTTGCATCAAATTTTCTACCAGTTATACTTTGCTAAAGGTACAGAACTAGAATCCTGGCTATGCACAAAAACGCCAAGCAATAAAGTGATCAAGAACAACCGGCATGCAACATCTCTCAAAACTATGCCCAAGAATATAGTTTATCAAACAGTTATTGATGCATAAATAAACAATGCACGATTTTGCCCAAATCTTAGTTTAGCAAATCTCTCTGCGATGAGGGGGGAAACCTCATCACAGCCACACATCCCTGGGGGAGCAACCTGGCCAGTCCGCAAGTGAGATTTACTCCATTGGTAATGCTGGCGGCTTTTCCATCTTTAGCCTGTGGTGGGAAATCTGTCTGGATTGTGATCGATGGACAGTTTCGTGTAAACTTGGAGTGGATTTTTTATCAGAAGGTTTATCATTTACAAACGTGCTACAACTGACTATTTATTTATCTGCTTCATTGCAAAACCACAATAATTCAAAGAACCCACACAGTTTGGAATATCTGGCAGAGAATCATCTGCCAGATATTATTATTATTATAAAATGACATTTTTTGGCCTTTACTTACAGGAAACTAAGGAAAGAGCAAGGGAGAATGATAGTTAGGAAATGGTCCAGAGTGGAATCAAACTCAGGCCCCTGCAGTCTTTGGGCATATGGGTCACCTGCTCTACAAACTATTGAGTTTCTCCACAAACTACATTTTTAATAACTGTGCTGAATTACAGTAATGCTAAATTACAGATTAATCTTGTTAACCAAGCTAGCATGGCAGCAGATTAGCTGATAGTTTACCCAGCTCTGCCCTCGCACCTCATTACACTCACATGTGGGTTCAAGAAAACTAACATGGCAAACATCACAATGCTAAACTCCACTTTCAAAAATCTAGTCCACAAACCATCTGTTATATACAGCCTGCATGGTTCATCCAAATATATGACGTATAATCTCATAATACAACTCTGTGTATCACACAGGCTTTTCAATTTAATGCTGAGTAATAACAATGTCAGCTCAAAATCATGATTAGGGGCTAAGCAGGCAGCACATGCCAACTTGTTTGCAGTTATTAAAGCATTAACGCAACAAATTAGAATAAAGAAGGTAAAAATCTGAAAGTTCGCTTATAGTGGCAGGGAGCTCTTTACTGTCATGAAATGTGGCATCAGGAAATTACAATGAAAAATTAATTTGTTGTAATAAACATTGAGTAACACTGTTAAGTTATTAAATATACTGTATATATTTTTACACAGTTAGTTCATTAACATATAATTAATCTGTTATATATAATACTAAATAATTTGTTGCTATAATTTTAAAGAACTTGATGGTGATGTGCATCAATCCAGTGCAAGGTGACGGCTTTCGATGATACAACTTTGCTTGCAGTGTACAGACAATAACTGCCATAATCCAGCAAAGTTCTGTCTACATACTTTATGTGTTTGAGCATGCAGTCGTCTGTGTTATCATATCGTGTGATGGGTTTTACAGTTGAGCTTCCCAGAGTGATTCCTTCGTAGAGAATTTTCTGGAAGCCCACTGACCTCCCAACAGATCCACATTGGCGGCGCCAGGGGAGGTGGCAGCTGCTGTGCTAGTGGGAGGAGCTAGAGAGACTCCAGGTTCTGCTGCTGCAGGAGTGGGCGATGCCGCTGCAAGGGAGGGGGTGGGCTCGGCTGCGAGGGTGGGTTCAGATAGCAAGGAATCACCCATTTCTTCACATACCAGTGGGGGTGTTTAAAGTCCCCAAAGAAAGGCGGCAAAATAAACCACAAAAGAGGAACCAAAAGGACCAGTGGAGTCACCATTGTAATAGTGAAGGAAAAAAAAAAACAAGCCAAAACAAAGACCAATCCAAATCAAGCCCAATAAAGATAATTTAGAATTGACCAATAAACAAACAATCCACATTTAAAACAAATTAAAAGTCGCAAAATGATCCAGCGTTGTTCGGTCATAACAAAGAAATAAAAAAAACAAGCAACCAAAAATAGCCCCCATTTTAACCAAAAACAGACAATGGAGTATGTGGAGGGAGGGGAGGGAGAAGGCAGAGAGAAACAAAGAGAGTGCTCAGACTAAAGAGAACAGCTTGAGGAGACAAACAGGGAGGTAACCATGTGACATTGCTGCAATATTGTCTCACATTTATTTAAATTTAAAAAAAAACCTGTCTCGAAGTTACCTCAATTTCATGTTAGAGAAGGAAAATAAGTGAGATCAAGGTAACCTGGAGAAGGTTTGAATACATTAATCTGGACCAGAGCCTACAGGTGAAGTAAAGAGGGGAGTGGCACTCACCTGATCCAAGAAGATCTATAGAGGCAGAAAACAAAGGAACAGGGAAATGATATGTGTTATTCTGGAGCTTTGATTTGATTTTCTAGTTAATGCCAATGCAAATAGACTTTTCCAAGTTCGCTAAAATGAATAGATTACTTGCCATTCACTATAATAATAATGACACATGATGAAAAGCATGTACATAATTTCAGATAAGCCAGCAACTGTTCTAAAGGAAGGAGGAACACTTACCTCCCCAAGATGTGGGGGCAGCTGATGGTGCTGAAGGACCAGAGGAAGCCAGTGGATCCAGGTCTAGCAAAGAACTGGAGGATGGAAATGTTTTAACCACTGCACATGACCAATAGTCTACTTGCACACAACCAGCTGGGTGAGGTAATGACGGCACTGTTAGATTGACTTTTGTTACCTAGCACTAAACAAAGTAAGTAAGTAAGTAAAAATTTATTTGTATAGCACATTTCAGCCACAAGCCATTTCAAATGGCTTTACATCATAAGAACATCAAACAAATGTGCAGTAAAATCATCAAATTATCAGAATCATTATACAAAGTCATAAAACCATCAAGCAGATACACATGATAATCATAGGGAGATGATCAATGTATAATAAGATATTTTTTTTAGAGCATCTTTCACCCGGATTTGTTTGCGAACTACTAATCAAAGGCGGCTCTAAACAGGTGGGTTTTCAGCCTTGATTCAAAGGAATTTAGTGTTTCAGCTGTTTTGAAGTTTTCTGGGAGTTTGTTCCAGATTAAAGGTGCATAAAAACTGAAAGCTGCTTCTCCATGTTTGGTTCTGGTTCCGGGGCTACAAAGTAGACTTGAACCAGAAGACCTGAGTGCTCTGGAAGGTTGATACGACGATAGTATGTCTTTAATGTATTGTGGTGCTAAACCATTCAGCGATTTATAAACTAATAGAAGTATTTTAAAGTTTGTTCTCTGAGCTACAGGTAGCCAATGTAAGGACTTTAAAACCGGGGTGATGTGCCATATTTTTCTAGCAATTCCAGTGATTTTTGAAAAGTTGTAGCGGGAGAGAATTTTCCAGAAACGGGAACCTACTCTTCAGCTGGTTCAGGAGCGGCTGAAGCAGCAGCACCGCCAGCACCGTCCCCGGGAGGAGGCTGCAGTGTGGGAACAGCATTTGAAGATTTGGCTGGGGTTGATGTTGGAGACACATTGTTTGTTGGAGACCCCTGGAAAGCAGACAGACAAGCCCATTTTCAGTGGTCATTCTCAATGTAAGAGGCCAAAGGAAAAAGACTACTTTAAATAGGCACCTTACCTTTGTTGGAGACCTGAAAGTGGAAGAACAAGAGGAACATAAGTGATGTGCTTAAAACAGACAACTCTGCTTGACACAAGCTAAATTTTAAGGGTCATTTTAAACTCAGCATAGGGGTTTCAAACAAATACATAAGATAGACTGTATCATACGTGATCATATGAAGAGTTAATTTCCAAAGTATCATACTGTAAGCGTGTGATTTGTTAAATCACCCTGATTTTTTTGGCTTGTATTTCATTTTTGGGACAAAAATCAATTTCACTCGGGAATAAAACCCTTCATATAGTGATTCACATTGCATATTAGCATATGACAGTACACATGTGGTGACCTACTGTTGACCAAAACATGTGTCTCCTAGAGATTGCACATGTAATCACACCCACACACACATTTCCACATGTGAACCATGTTGGTTGAGCATGTTACAGAATTCACATGTGAATAATGTGTACATTTATTACCTGGGGGGGGGCAAGAGGTGCAACAATAAATGCATCTAAACAGTTGGTAAACTGCAAATGAAATGTAACACATATGCTCACCCTTCACTGGTGTTTCCAAATCAATGTGAAGGAGAGTAAAAGAGAGGAGGGGTTAAAGGAAATAGTAGAAATACAAAACCTGCTTTCTACCAACATTTCTCTTGCTTGCTCATGAAAATAAAAGTGGGAGAAATAAGGAGTTGTCCCAAAGAAACGAAGTTACAAAGAAATGCTACTAAACACTGTCTTACCCTTTCTTTCCACCTTTTGTATCCTCCAAACCATTCATGTGGGTTTCCAGAGATTCTAGGATACTGCTGGGAGCCTGAGAAAAAAAAATCAAACTGGAACCACCACTCCACACAAATCTTAAATAATCTCCTCAGGTACATTACGACCAGCGTTTAATGACCAGAAACCGGAGTGAGAGTTTTAGAAAATCCCACTGAAATAGCCACATGCATGTGCAAACACATACACACAAAAGTGATTTGTGTGCATTTCGTGACTTGTTTGTCAAAATAAATTAAGGTCAACATGCCAACACTTCATCCTGCAAAACAGGCACTCAGCCAGGGGAACCCCTTTTGTTCTGTGGTTACCGGTTCCTCGAGAGGTTTAAAAGGACAGTCCTCATCATCTGAGTCTGCTAGATCCACCACTACCCCTGGGTGGAGACACTGGGTGGGGAGATGGTGGTGGGTGAGACATGGGCTTCTGTGTATGCATGTGTGTATGAGAGGGGATGGATGGTGTTCATATGTATTGTATATTCTTGGTCCATACCCCTGAAAAGGGGAAAAAAATGTGAGAGCAACTTACATAGTTGATGTCAGGAATGTCGTTTTTGTCGACTCCAACTGTCTGTTAAAGGGAAAGAACGATATAACTACAGTGCACAGACTCGGATATGACAGTCATTATATCAGTCAAGCGAAAGAGGACAGCTGAGGCCTACCTCAGCCAGCTTCATGAATTCTCCAATCTTTGTCACCCTGGTCAGAAAACGCTTATAGATCTCCAAGGCCTCCTTGCATTCACTCTTCTTCATTTTGAAGAATTTCTCTACACACAAAAACAAGAGGTTTGCTGACTGGCAAACACCTCCTCCATCTTTTGTTATCACCAAGAACAAACTGAAATCGATTCACTGTTAGTGGACTACTGACCTAATAGGTTGATGATCCCATCGTTGTAGGATGCAAACAGTTTGACCAAGTCCTTGAAGAGCAGCATAAACGCAGCATTGATGATCCCGTTGTTCAGCTCCTTGGGATGAACCTGGGAGGAAACCAGACAGAGATAAGCAAGTCTGTTCAAGGTTCTAATCATCCAAAATAAGAAAGTGTTCAAATGAAAGCAAAAACCCACATCAAACTCCAGGAGTGTGTCAATCTGTGTCTGCAGAACAGGCATGCCTTTCAGCAGTTTCTCAGTGGTCATGGTTCTCATCACTCCGTCGGCACTGAGGAAATACAATAGAGAGAGTGTTTTACAGAAGAGCTGCTGGATGAGCTGAAGGATGTTTCACACAATCAGTGACAGCAGGTAAAAAACTGCTTATGGCCAAACATGTGTGGCTATGAATGACTGTGTGCACACCATGTTTAACATACCCTTTCTTGACTCTGGTGAAGTCAAATGCCATCTGGCGGTAGGCAAAGGCTTTCTCGTTCAGGTATCGACCATACCGCCTGATGAATGTAGACATGTCATAGCCTAAACGAAAAGAAATCAGAGTTAAATGCTTAATTTAAAAAAAAAAACAGCTTAAGTGCTTCATTATTCTCGCTGTCTGCTCTTATTTTTATTTTATTGGATTTTTGGTTATGTTCCTCTTTAATTCCCAAATGTGGTTCTTATATTGAGCTCTCCTTGTCCTAGTGGGGAAATATTGTTTAGAAGATGCAATACAGTGTATTCCTAAAGCAGTCAAGACTATGTCGTATACTCCAAAGAAGTGTAATAGGAATGACTACTGTCTGCACCTGCGATACAGTTAGGTCCAAAATTTGCTGAACAACTAATGAAAACCCCAAAGAGATACTGAATTTGGGGTTTTCATTAGTTGTCAGTTATAATCATCAAAATTAAAAGAAATAAACATTTGAAATATATCCGTCTGTGTGTAATGAATGAATATAATATACAAGTTTCACTTTCTGAATGGAATTACTGAAAAAAATTTAACTTTTTCATGATATTCTAATTTTATGACCAGCACATATATATTATAAAACTTAAAGTCTGCATTTAATCACATTGTTTGATTAAAAATCCACTATTGTGGTGTACAGAGGGAAAACTACAAAAATTGTGTCTTTGTCCAACATATTAAGTCAGGAAGAGCATGAAGGTTGGAGCAGGAAAGGAGGTGCATTGCAAAACTTGCAAGAAATGAAAAGAGCACCCTCCATACGATTTGCCAGTTTGGTGTGTAGAAGGGTGTAGAAGCACTACACTCATCAGCACTGCAATTTTTTGCTGGAATTGTGGCTGATATGCGATATCTGGCATGTCATTGATCTCATTTTTCCTAATGTGGGCAGTTCTTTAAAATCTATAACCTAAAGTTAAGTACAAGAAATTATATATTCATTTTCTTTTATATGCAAATGTAAGCGTGGTGGTTTTGTTTTATGAAGTTTAATTTAAAAAATGATGTAAAAAGACCCTCTAATGAGGGAATTTATTGCCAGAAGGGATTATGCTAAATAGGGGCAGCATGGTGAGGGTTAGCACTGTTGCCTCACAGCAAGAAGGTCCTGGGTTCAAATCCACCATCTGGCCACGGCATTAGACATGCCATTAGTGATTCTAACAGGTGTGAATGTGAGTGTGAATGGTTGGCTTTCTCTCTGGGTTAGCCACATGGTGTAACCTGCCTCTCCCAATATGGCAACTGGGAAAGGCTCCAGCCCCCCACCACCCAGCAACCCTGAATCGAATAAGTGGGAAAAAATGGATGTATGAATTAAACCATACTTCTTCCTGACATAGGTAAGGCATCAGTCAAATGTGTCTCTCAGCTTTTTATTTTCGTGCTTTTTCCATTTCCAGTTTGCATCTTTTTTATAGTAATTTATTTTTGCTTCCTGTCTCTGTCTTTTGCGTTCAGCCTGTTTCTTGTTTTCTAGTTAGTTTCTCCATTTACATAGAGGGATTTAAAAAATAAAGAATCACATTACAACTGATCAGACTGTCTTCTTACCGTGAGATCCAGTTTTGTCAATAAAGTTGCTGAGGTTGAACAAGGATGTCCTGGAAGCCAAATACTGAATGAACCTCTGAGAAAGAGACAGAAAACTCACTGAACCATCTTGTAGAAA
The DNA here is from genome assembly GCA_024447675.2 of Pterophyllum scalare. NCBI lineage: Eukaryota > Metazoa > Chordata > Actinopteri > Cichliformes > Cichlidae > Pterophyllum > Pterophyllum scalare. The sequence goes on from JAMQGT020011676.1 coordinate 49,766, forward strand.
TCAATGCTGAAAACTGCAACCAACAACACAGCACTAGCATCTCTAGTAAGGGCTTTCCTTGTTGTGCTTTTCAAGCTTTTATTTCATCATGTAATAGATTTAATGCACAATGGACCCACAAGACCCATTACACTGGGTTGAGCAATTGTGGTCAAAATCTCTATTTATTTGTGAAACATTAGGCTTCCTGCAAAAGCCTTGAAAGACCCATTTCAGCTCTCTAGTGTTGTAACTTTACAAAATATCAGACATTAATTATATATTTCAAAGGGGTGATTGTTGTAGTCAGTAATTAGGGGAAAAAAGAAACTACTTAGCATATATATTAATATTTTATTGCTGATTAGAAGTAATTCAAACTTAAACCAAATAGTTTCACATGTCGACTGGTGTGTGGCACTCACTAACCTCATTACCATAGACACACATGTGGTGAGTGGTGACGAGGGCCTTGAAGACAACCACCCAGCTGGCATTGGTGGATCGCTCAAACAGTGTGTCAGCCATCTGAGGGATGTTCACGTTGGTGGTATTGGTGGCTGACACCAGGTCTGCAACACAACAAGAAAGAGTCCTCATGATCTATCAAAGGTTCTCTCACAGAGTACTATAAAGGTCTGATAACATTAAATAGCTTATCATCTTCTTTTTTCAGCTGCTCCTTTTTGGGGTCGCCACAGCAGAACATCTGTCTCCATCTCACCCTAGCATCCACTTCTGTTACACCAACCCTCCTTTACTACATTCATGAACTTCCTTTCTGGTCTTCCTCTTTTCCTTCTGCCTGGCAGCTCTATATGCAACATCCATTGCTCAACTTATCCACTATCCCTCCTCATCACATGTCCAAACCATCTCAGCCTGGCTCCTCTCCAATCCCTTCAACCTGAGCTGCCCTTCTGATATGCTCATTATTAATCTTGTCCATCCAGGTCATTCCTAATGAAAATCTTAACATTTTCAACTGTGCCACATCCTGCTCGGCCTCCTTTTTGTTAGTGTCATTATCTACAAACCTGCATCACAGCAGGTCTCACTACCATCTTGTAAACCTTCCCTTTCACTCTTGCTGCTATCCTTCTGTCACAAATCACCCCTGACACTTGTCTCCAAAAACTCCCCCCTGCCTCCACTCTCTTCTTTACTGTCTTGCTTCTGCTGACTTTCATCCCTCTTCTCTCCAGTACATACCTCCACCTCTCCAGGCTATCACTACAGGTCACAATCATAGACATCATAGTCCAAGGACACTCTTGGCTGACCTCATCTGCCAACCTGTCCATCACCATTGCAAACAAGAAGGGGCTCAGGGCTGATCCCTGATGTAACCCCACCCCCACCTTGAACCCATATGTCACTCATACGACACACCTCACCACTGTCTCACTGTCCTCATACATGTCCTGCACCACCCTCAAATACTTCTCTGCCAATCCAGATTTCCTCATATAGTACCACAGTTTCTTGTCCGGCATCCTATCACAGGCTTTCTTTAGATCTCCTTCTAGATAACTCCTTCTGACCTTCTCAAGACCTAACCATCAACACTCTCAAAGCAAACATCGCATCTGCAGTGCTCTTTATCAGCATGAAGCCGTACTGCTGCTTAATGAGCATCACCTCTCTTTTTAACCTAGCTTAAACAACTCTTTCCCATAGCTTCATGGAATGGTTTATCCCTGTAGAGTTACTACACCTCTGCACATCAACCTTGATCTTGAAAATTGGTACCAGTACACTTCTTCTCCATTCCTCAGGCATCCTTTCACTCTCCCAGATCGTGTTAAAAAATATGGTTAAAGAGTCCACTGCCCTCTCTCCTAGACATCTGCATGCTTCCACAGGAATGTCATCAAGACCAACCACCTTTCCACGCTCCATCCTCTTCATAGCTGGCCTCACTTCCTCCTTACTAATCCTCTGCGCTTCCTGATTCACTAACTATCCCCCACTCTTCATTAAATATCTTATTATATGGTATTAAAGGTAATTTAACTTATTCTTAGACGCATGCCCACAAAATTTGCTACCCTGATTTAACTGCTCTGATTAAATTTTGATTATGTGAGAAGGCAAAGTGCTCACTGCAGAGCTGCTCCAGACAGTCATGAGAATATTAAGGGAGGAGCAAGACCTGATGTACATACCAAATGTTGGTGCAGGAACACACCCACCCACCCACCCACGCACACACACACACACACACACACACACACACACACACTTAAATATACGGACACACACATGCTGACAATGCAGAGAGAGAAAGAGAGAGAATTGTGCTTTATCATCGCTTCTCTCTGGCTGCCAGTTCAGATACTCAGACAGACAGAGAGGTCTCCAGAAATAAAGAATCCTGACTACTGCATCAGTAAAAAATATAAAAGACGGTACAAACTGTGTAGGCAGTAATTATACAGATAATGATTAAATGAATAGTCTTTAACCCAAACACTGATTCAGTTTTATTGTTTAGAGAAAAAAAAATAAAGATTTGGGTTTTGAAAAGGTTTGACATATGATTTCTCACTGACTTCTCAGTGATTTCTCAGTCTATTTGGGGCTCATGTTCTTTTGGTGCACACTCAAGACTTGATTTCTCAGTGTCTAATGTGCCACACAGGTGATTGCAAAAGAAAATTGCATTTTTGTATTGATAATTAAAAAATAAAATAAGTGGCAATAAAGACAGAAACACTAAAGACACATTCTCAATGGATGGATGGAAATTAATAAAGCTATCATCTCTAATTAATCTTCCTGCTACAAAAAAGTCCAGATGTCTGAATAAAAATGTAATTCTGTCATAAAATTTGAGAAACTAGAGATGGTTTGTCATTTTTTTTCCTTGAACACTGATTAATGTGTGTTGTTTTCTGTGTGGAGCCAATTTACTACATTTGTAACAGTGAAACTCTGGTTTGTTTTATGGAGCAGTTTCCGCTCACACATTTTTAGCTGCTTTCTCAAAAAAAAGCAAACATCATACATGAAACACAACACTGTCATTATGTGTAATACTAGGTACACTATATGGAAAAAAGTACAAGACCACCTACACATTACGCCTAGAGGAGCTGCTCAGCCATGGAAACCCACGCCATGAAGCTCCCAGCACACAGTTTCTGTGCTGATGTTAATGCCAGGTGAGGTTTGGAACTCTGCAGTTACAAAGTCAGAAGAGCGTTGGTGATGTTTTTGCTCTATGCACCTCAGCACTCAACCACCCCACAGTGCAACTTTATATGGTCTGCCATTTCACTGGCCGAGTTACTCTGGTTTCACTATGCAATCATACCACTTACAGTTGATGGTGGAATATCTAGGGCAACAGGCTGTATGGGGGTTGGGGGTGGGAAGAAATTGCACAAACTGACTTTGTTTTGCAATGGCTGCATCCTGTTACAGTTCCATGCTGTAATTCAGAAAGCTCTTTAGAGCCACTCATTTTTTTCACAACTGTTTATAAAGGCAGACTGCATGGCTGAGGGCTTGAATGTATCCACCTGTGGCAATGGGACTGAATGAAACCCTTGAATTCAAAGAGAGTTGTTACCCAATACTTTTGTCCATAGTGTATGTAAGCAGTGCTTACAAGCCTATGATAATGGTATAATGACTTGAGTGAATAGTTCTGAATCAGCAATGACCTTTCACAATGAATACTCAACATGTCTGTGTAGGTTCTCAGTCATCCAAGTCAAAGTAGTCCCTGGAGCTTGAAGGAAAGAAGGTCAACCACAAACTAGGAAGAGTAAAATGACAAGCAGAACATTGTCATCCCTTATGTGGCAGACTTGTCAACGAAAATCAGAAGAATTTTCTCAAAGCATGACATCCCAGTATACTTCAAACCTAGTCACCCTCTAAGGAAAAAACTGTTCCATCCCAAGGACACCCCCCCCCCAACCACAAGATAAGCAACATAGTGAATGCTGTCCAGTGCAGTGAAGTGTGCTCGGACCTCTACATTGGAGATACCAAACAGCCACTCTACAAACAAATGGCGCAACATAGAAGAGCCACCTCAACAGGGCAAGACTCAGCTGTAGACCTGCATCTAAATGAGAAAGGGCACTCTTTCGAGGATGCCAGTGTTCACATTTTGGACCAGAAAGACAGATGGTTTGAAAGTAGAGTAAAAGAAGCCATTTATGTCCACTGTGAACAGCCATCACTGAACAGAGGAGGTGGATTATGTCACCAACTTTCCCCTGTTTACAATGCTGTCCTGAGGTCATAACACCTTTGTTCAGGTGACCTCAGTAGGTCACTTGACAGAATGGGGTGAAGTCCCAAATTGGTTTCACCCGAAAACACTGATGTAATGGCCTGTGCCTCCTTTCACACCTTAGTGCATGTGATTATGCACATGAACAATTGTGGGTCACAAGCACCTCCAGGGGACTATGCCCACTGGGGTTTAAATACCTGGGTCTCTCCACCTTTTGGTTTGAGAACTGAAGAAGCCTTTCATATGAGGTGAAATGTCTTCAAGAAACAAAAAGAAGTCCAGTCACTCTTTTTCAAGCTCCAGAGAATAAGAATAAACTTCTTTTTTCTTTAGTCCCATTGTGATATTGAGTTTTGCATCAGTTTGCATTGTTTCCTGCAAAGAAAGGACATGACGTATAACTAAAAAACCAGCACAGAAAAATTATGTGAAATAGAAGAAGCAGTCCTTTGAGAAGCAATGAGGGCATTTATATATTAAATGTTTTGCAGGATGTTTGCAAATAGGCCATAAATACACACAGGACAGAAATGAATCCAAGGGTAGACATTGTATATGCTGTGCTCACTGTGGTAGTAGAACAGATGGACATTTCATTTTATGTTTTTGCTCACTGAAGCATGACATATACACATTGTTTGCTGAGTCCTGCTGACATTAGGATCTGAACAACAAGGACAGAACTGAGTGCAACTATACAGAAAGAAATACCACAAATATTGGCAGGCATCTCCAATAATGATGGGGGGTGGAAGGCCATCACATTCAATAGGCCTTGGGCTTGCTTCGAATAGGTAAAGAGGAAATTATAAATTAGACCAGACCACAAGCACAGCAAGGGGATGGGCACAGGATGGCAGAAAGTGGGAGAAGAGCAGGAATTTGAGAGAACAGCACGGAGTCAGAGTGCAACAAATGAAGAGATATAAGAGTTTGAGCAATGAAGCTGCTCAAGGTCATAGCAGGGCAACAGGCTGTATGGGGGTTGGGGGTTTAACGTTTAGGGTGTTGTAAACAGATTATTACTAATCACTGATCCTGGTCTTTCTGCTGTAGTTGCTTTGCAGCCCCTTTGCAGTACACATTCAGCATGTACACCTCACACAACCGATTCTACAGACTGTTCATCACCTAACACGCCTGCAATATCAGCTCTTTGTCTACAGTGTTTTGGGATGTCTTGATGCCGATACTGATGATCTTAGCAGAAAATGCACTGGACACGATCAGCTGCATCAAAATGAAAATAAACAGCAAATGTGTTTTAGCTGGTCCACAGTGATGATCACAGCTCTTCTTTTGATCTTTGTTGAACTAATTATACTCCAGTCCATCTGTACAGCTTCACCAGATGGTAACAGCAACACTTCAGCTGCTCTAAAGATGTCTGATGTTTTTAATTAAGGTTGGAGTGACATCAGTCCTTCTTCCAATGTATATGTTTAGATATTATTTAGTCTTTTCTACAGCATTGTCCTACATTGGAGTTTTGAATTTTAGAGTAAATCTTCTCTCCTTATGGATCACTTCAAATCATCCTCCTCCTGCCATCTGTGATTGTCCTCGTTTTTTTCTGGTCCTCTTGCATCTCTGTGAAATTGCTAAACATTAGAACTGTCCTGCAGCCTTTTCACTCAAACACACTCATAGGCAGAGTCCACAATGGCTGAAATTAAATGAGATTATATAACATTATCATGTCATGGGCACAGCTTTAGATTTCTATTAGTAGTGTGAACTCAGCACTAACCACTAGCCATTTTCTCAGACTTCCAGCTCATAGTAAGTGTCCATGTAAATACATTTCATTTGTTTATGGATGTTAGCTATGCAGCCATATCAGCCATATCACAGGTTGTAATCCATGCTGCTGTGTTGTGGTATCATAACCCGAAACACCCACACACTGACATACAACTGGTGTGCCTGTACGTGCACAATGAGGATTGGCTGAGCTAAATAAAGACTCTTACAGTAATCCATGTGATCTAAGAATGAACTGTGAGGCCTCACACTGTGCGTGTCTCTGTGTGTTTTCTACCTTGTGTCTGAGTCTGCCCCTAAAAAATGTGTTTTACAGTTAAACAACAAATCTTACACTAGCCAGGATATTCTAGATAAAGGTAAGCGGAACCAACCCGTGTGCTGTGTAACATATGTACATTTACAGTGCTATCAATAATGCTATAGGTAATTGTTCATTGGAAATATATGACCCATTACACACAGCTCTCTATGGTAAATATAGAGTGAAATAAAGAGCTTTTAATGTAACCAACATCTTACATGTGACCTCAGTGGGTCACCACACCAGCTGAGCAGAATGGATGAATTGGGTAAAATAATGTTTTAATGAAATGGGAAGATCTAACTTGCTAGACAGAAGGTCAATATCAGCACTCTCATGTTTACATGTAAAGTACAGTGCAAGGATACAGCCACTTCATGGTTAGCATAGGTTAGCATAAGCACTTTAAAGAGGTAAAAACCTTCTAGACTTGCTTTAGCTAAATATACCAAATTCACCAAACAGAACCTTTATAGTGAATAAATACATCTCAAGGTGACAGCAGGATATTAGGAAGTTAGTGCTGCCATGATAGTCTAGCTACTTTTGGCAGCTCCCTTATTCATTAAAGGTCACCACAGCAGGTAGCTCCACATCTTTGATTTTTATAACAGATGCAACCCCAAAGAAAGGAACCAGGGGTCTTTCACTGGTTAGGCAAATCTGTAAACCACTACACTATACAGAATCTACAACTCAAAAATAAAGGTGAAATATGTGCAGTGTTTCCTTAAAAACTGTTTCGAAAATTCAAATTGTAACGAAACACGACCTAAAAGACTGTGAACAAATAAAAGCTATAATAAGATGTTGAAGATGTCAGATTTTATTTTATTTATATTTATTTAACCTTTATTTTACCAGGTAAAATGTTTGAGAACCAGTTCTCATTTGCAAACATGACAATGAACATATGTAAGTCAGTGTTTTGCTCTAATATCCACTTAAGTTAGCACGGTAATTAGCAAGCACTGAGTGAGGGAGAAGCAGCGTTGCCCAGAGAGCATATTTTTCTTTTATACACTCAATGATCCCTAATTCTTTTTAATCATGTTGAGGGGCAGACAGTTAAAAAAAAACAGTAAACTCAATGATGTCTAAACTGCTTTCTTCTTTCTTTCTGCATTTATACTTCCTCACACAGTGCTTAGATGCCCCCCTCCCCTGACCACCCTGCACTGGTTCAAACAGCAAGGTGAGGCCATATCATTTATCCAGCAGATGTTCATTTTGGTTGCTTGTTGCAGTATCTGTTAGTTTCTTCTGCACTAATTTAAGTTTGAATTTGAGTCTGTATTGGCTCTTTACACAATCAATAGTGACCCCTTCCACTACAGTATTTCTTATGCATTGTATCTTTGAATGGAGGAGCTATAAAATGTGAGTTTGAAGGGTTTATGCTTTCTGGTGGGCAGAGCCAGGCCACCTATAACTCAATATAAGCTATGTCACATAATCTAAAGCTCATGTGACATAGCCTCTAGCTGTCAGATAAGAATATTGGGTCCATTCCTCAAAGCAGCAACTTTTACACCAATTTGACCTTTGAGAAATTCAAAACCATTGCCTGTGGTGCTAAGTGAACTCTACTCTTTCAGTTGACCTTGGATGGATACATTAACTCTGTACATGTCCTCCATTGTCTCTTTCCTGCAATGTTGGACTAATTTTATAATAAATTCAAACATCTAAGTAAAAAGGTGAGTAGATTTTTGCTCCAAGGAACAACGCATGGAAAGTATGGCCTCCACTTTTATTTTGTTTAATCATGGGTGGAAGGGCACCTGTGTATTCTCACAAATCCACATTTACGCACCCAATTCTTCTTAGACTACTTATTGTGGCTCTAAAGACATTAAGTCAGTCAATTAACTACATTGAGAGACCATAACAAATGTTTTGGTTAAATAATTACACATCCATTTTGATTTTCTCTTTAATCTAGTGATGGCATGCATGTCATTTCCAGTCTTCCTGCTCAGAGTCCCCCTCTGTCATTGCAGAGGCCCCTGGACTCTGTCAATTTATTCCCATGGCAACTGCACCACCACTACCGCTACACATGTATGTTAACCCCAAGGGTCAAACAACTGTCACGAAGCAATAGCTATAACCTATGGTTATAAAGTGTATCAACTATTGCAGATCAAAGGCACTGAAATACAGCTAATTGGATAAATATCAATAACTAAAAATTACCCCATTTATGTGTGTGTGTGTGTGTGTGTGTGTGTGTGTGTGTGTGTGTGTGTGTGTGTGTATGTGTGTGTGTGTGTGTGTGTGTGTGTGTGTGTGTGTGTGTGTGTGTGTGTGTGTGTGTGTGTGTGTCTTTCTTTAAAAGTCCTATTAGTGGAAATGTTTTTCAGTGTTTTGAGGTGAGGAATTTCCAGCCAAGACTGCAACAGTGGCACAGTGGCCTACATATCAGAAGCCTGTTGAATTGCCCTGTTGAATTGTCCTAGAAATAGTAACAGCACAACCTGTTTGATTACAAAAAATGGAAATAAAAGACACATTTGTATGTGGTAGCTTACTGAATGAAGGTGTATATAGATATCTCTACATGTCTGCAGCAGTTTTAGGTCCACAAAGTGGCTACAAGTGGTACCAGTGAAAGGTTTCTCAACACCAACACATGTCCAAGTCTGCACCACTGAAGGCTAAAAACACTGAAACTAAGCACATGGAGCAGCAGAGAATGAGGAAGTAACGGTCTCTGGTGCAGTCTAGCTTTAGCACTGTCACCTTTGGCTTTGTAAATTATGCAAGACAGTCATTGGCTGATTATTAAATTATTCAGCAGGGGAGCAGATCACAAGATATAAAGTCCTAGTAGAAGACACAGGACCAAACCGGACCACACACACACACACACACACACACACACACACACACACACAGTCTTGGAAAGCACACTGGCAGACATACAAGGAAAGGGGCCAACCAGGCAATCCAGTGCCGTGCCACTGCTTTGGTCTGACTCAGTGTTTGTAGTAATGCTGATTTATCATGAGGTGGCCCCCACTGTCATCTGTAGATGTGTCAATAAAGCTGTGAGGTTTCTAATTTAATTTAGCTGTGACTTTATTGGTCTTACATGACTCCACTCCAGCCCAATTTGTGCACAGGTTCCAGCAGCCTGCCATCACCTGTCTCAGTCAGTGTGGAGTAAAGTGGCCTGTCAGTCTACCTTAAAATATGACCTTTTCTGCTCCCCACTCTCTCCTTCTCTCTCCCTGGGTGTCCATCATCTTCACTGGACACAAAGGGTCGGGAGAGGGGTCGTCACCATGGCTACATCATTGCTGCAGCACACCCATTTAGGTAAACGGAAAGCACAAGCTCATAATGGTGGCGATGGCATGTGTTCTAGCCTAGGACCTATGAAGCTGCAGTCATTGTGGTGGGAAAGAGGACCACACTTACATTCCAGGTGCTTTTTCTTGGGCGCCATCACTTCGTGAGTGGTGGCTTTGCAAACAGCCCGGGCCATATCTGATCCCGTTAGCTGGTACTGCGCAGCGGCAATGCGATCCGTGAGCGTTTGCCCCGACATTTTCTCTCCGTTGTATCGACCTCCTCAGGAATTTATTTCACCAAGGTACGGTGTGTGGGGGAAAAAATAAAAATATAACCCAGCTTCTTCCCTGCGGTTCAGTAAGATGAGATCCAGCGCGTCCCGCTCCTCGATTGATAGGCCTGTGACCTTCTGTGTGGGCGGGGAAAAAGCAAACAAAATGAGCTGGATAAATATTATTTTCGCAGTAAATCGTGCTGTCACGTTGATAATATTCGCTCTGGCATGAGTAGACTTACGCAAGGTTGTGAATTCCCCGCGGTTCGTCCTCTTATAGGCTCCGAGCGTTCAGTTCAGCACCTTGGAGAGCTAAAGCCACTCGGTTATGTAACAAACTGGCGATGGAAGCTATTTTCTCACCCACAGCAATTGTTTAAAAAAAATAGGCCAGCTAGGTTGTAGGCTCTTCTAATCGCCAAAAAGTATTTCTGGAAAAAATATGGAATGTAATCAACGCTGCATAGGTCGGTCAAATATCCCTTTTGGAGGGGTGCTTCAGCTTTGGCTCCCTTTCCCCCCCTCGCCGTTGCATTAAAAAAAAAGAAAAAAAAAAGCTTTGAATAAATGAAGAATCCGCAATGCAATAGTGGGTCGTCAGATTGTGGCGTTTCTTTCCTCTTTGATCCGTCACTCTCGGCTCAGAAATGCTGCTTCAGACGTTGTGGTCCTTCCCTCAGACCGACAGAAAATTGCGCACCGCTCCCCGTCGCCAACACTGCGCAGCGCAAGATGCTCGGGAACAGGAAAAGGAAAAGAGAATTTCCTTTTCTCCTTCCCCTGTCGTTTGTTTATTTATTTGGCCTGTCTATATGTCCATCCAGACTCTCCGCCCCTCGGCAGCTTCTTGGACAGGGTTGGATGCCACACGTCGCATCCCACGTCTCTTAAAGGGGTGTGGGCATTTACTCTACAGAAATCGTTATCAGTGTGCACCAAAGGGTTAATAAACCAGCGTGACCGTGGCATATTCTCTGCTGCATGTAGGCTGTATCACACCGGGCTGCACGTAAAGCACACAGAGTGACAGATGATAAAGGTGAAACGATTTCTGTTCTAAACAGACTCTCGAAAGGCACAATGTACCCTCCGTTTAAATTTGTGACCTTCTGATAAACGATATTTTATGTATCTATATTTGGTCAAATCACACACGCGCGCGCACACACACAAAGTCTGTGATATATATATATATATATATATATATATATATATATATATATATATATATATACACACACACATATATATGTACATACATGTGTATATATATATATATATATATATATATATATATATATATATATATATATATATATATATATATATATATATATATATATGCACACACACACACACAATACTGACATTTGTATGTATGTCATTGAAAATACTTAAATTCATCATTCATCATTTTAGTAGAGATATATGAAATTCACAGTATGTCGAGTTGGTTACTCCACTGTAAATGCTCTCTGATTTTTTGGAAATTTTATTTTTAAAAAGTTACACCTGTCCTTGGTCTCCCCGAATATTGTCTTTACATGTTCTACCCTGTAGTTTCACTAATAAATGAATGAAGAACCTGTGAATCTTACAAATAAAAGTCATTCAAACGTGAATTAGTTTTATGTCTTTTATTATGGCATTTCATTACAACACTTGGTGCTCTGGCGCAGCAGCAGCAGCAGGTGGAGGGGCCTGCAGTCTCTTTATTCTCTGTTGATGCCACAACGACTTCTGTGTGTATATGAGGTGCAGAGATGGTACCCAGATCACACTGTCGCATTTCAAAAGCTGGTTTGCCACCCCAAAAAAAGAAAAGGTATAAATATTTTTGTTTGTGCTGGCCATGTCTGCGAACTGTGAAGTGTAACGAAGGGTTAGTCACTGTCATTTATGTATTCCAATTTTGTATTCTGTATTTCTTGTTTGTATCTTTGTAATTTTGAATTAAACGCATAAAAATAATAAAGAAGAAAATGAAACCTACCTGCAGTTCAGTGCAAAAAAAAAAAGACGCCATGCTCGGACAGAGCATGCTCAGCCTACTGGCAACACGTGACGTAGGCGGAAATGTAGCCACGTCTTCAGTGAGAAGGAGGAACTTAGATTCAGGAAGCTTTTCAGGGACTGCGCTGCAGTGGGAGTACTTGAGAAAACACAACAGTAAGTGAATTAAAACAATATGTGCACCGCACAGTGTAGGCTCTGGTTTAAACGCAATGCGGTTATTGTAGCGTCTTGGGTTTGTGTGTCTTAATGCGATTTTATGTCACTTATTTTACTGGGGAGAAGTGAGTTGGTCTGCCATTCATTTCACTGTTTCATTTTATTGAGCTTATCTTTTTAGTAACTGCATACTTTGCCCTCATTGCTGTCATTTTTCCGTCCAGTCTTATTTCTTTCAATGGGAGTTTTTAGCCAATGAGCTGATTCATTATGTTTTGAATGTGATAAAAAACCATTTCAATAAAGTCAGGATTGTTCAGACTGGGGCTGGGCGACATGACCTCAAATCAAAACCACGAGTAAGTGAACAGTTTTCCTCGATTGAGACTAGTGGACGATTAATTTTATTCATATATTTCATATAGCCCTCATATATACACATCAACAGAAATTTTGTTTACCAGCCTTTAGAAAAAAAATGCCGGACTACTAAACATAACTGAGGTTATTTTGGAATACATTACTATTTACTTGGAAAACATTATTATTTCAAAATCGATTACATTCATTCCTCCTGTTTCTATAGATTTGACCATGTCACTTTTCATGTCACAACATATGATGTTGTTTATTATTCCAAATAAAATTATTATGATTTTGTTTTATCTTTTTAATAGTTCTGCTTAATAATATTAAAGTGTATGTTGGATAAATTAATCCTGAGAGCCCTTCAATATTTGGTATCAAAATTCTCCCAGAACGCTTTTTTCAAATTTAAATGTAGCCGCGGAAAAAAACGGATACAGCTTCTAAAACTTTATGTGTCTGACATATGATTTTAGCAATTTAGCTGCTAGTAATGAAAAGAAGAGGACTAAATCGGGTCACCTTGACATATGCCCCATTTCATCTCTTTGTAGTTCCTGACTAGAGTAAAACTGTACTTGTTATTTCTTAACCTCAGTTTCAACATTGAAACAATATTAATGCATTTTAATACACTTATAAATCGCTGGAGTGTTTGGGTTTATCAAAAACTCGAAGTCCAGAAATAATATATTACGATCATCATCCAACCACTGTGCATAATCCAACAGATCTAGTACAAGATGGATATTATGTATTTTGAAGAAAAACAGATTGCATTTCACTGATTTTTATCCAAACCAGTTTTAAGTCTATTAGCTAGTGCATGAGTAAATGTTTTATAATCAACATTAAGTAATGTAATTGACCTTAAATTATCAGTAATTGTTTTATCCTTACTTGGTTTTGGTATTAAAGTAATTACTCTTTGCCTCATTGTTATTAAAAGCAAGTTATTCTGTATACGTTCTCTCATTGCTTCAAAAAGCAATGCTCTTATATCAATCCAAAAATACTGATAAATCTTGTCCTGGTGACTTTCCCAAGGCCATTTTTTTTAATAGCGGCATCAAGTTCCTCAATTTTCTCTTCAGAGTCACATTTCTTTTTCAGATGTTGATCAATTTGACAAATAAATGGCTTTAAATAAAGTAAATAATTTTTTTTTTTAAAACAGTGGAGCCCTACAGCCAGGTCATGTTTGTAAATGAAGACTGGTTCTCAAACATTTTACCTGGTAAAATAAAGGTTTAAAAAAAAAACAGTGTGCCAGCCGCCTGACCCCTGCTTGCCTGTGGCAGTCGTGGCATTAAGGTTATGGGTTAGGGTAGGGTCTTGCACCACCCATCGCACCATGTGGACCACTGAGCTAATAATCCCATTTCATTACTGATTGTTTTGCCATGCAAAAAACTTTATAATGGCCTTATTGCGTTTTTAATGCATCAGAGGTGGTTGAGCAAGAAATGCTCTAAAATTATGATGATTTGAGATGGAATGACCATTTCCCTCGCTTCTATAACGTAAAAAAAACGTAACTAGAATTTTCTCTAATAATCTGGTGTTTGCAAACTTTCTAAGAATATTCTCAAAGGGTTGTTTTGTTAAACCTTTATTTAACTGTCGTGAAACATTTCCTCAAGGTTATTTTGTGAAACTGTAAAGAGGAACTTCAGGGGGAACATTCTTTAAAAACAAAACCTTTTATAAAAATTAAATCTCTGGAGAACATTTTTGGAATATTCCCTGTTACAGGTTACATGGAAATCTGTAAAAATCAGGGAACCTTTAGTTCAGCACATCGCCAAACATTCCACTGTTTGCTGAGATTTTATAAAAAATCATCTGTTTACAGTTTATAACAGGTTAAAATCAGTTAGCTTTCAAACCACTAAAATGTATATATTATTATTGTATGTATCAGTCCCTTGAATTCCCCTAATTTTACTGCGTAATAAGAACTTTATACATCAGTAATTTAAGTAAGGTTAAAATTGCAGGGTTTTGATTAAAAAATAAGTGCTGTACATTGTTGGTTTTCTACTTCTTATTTAACTAATGGACCTTAGCATTTTCTCTGCTACTGAGTGATGATTTGCGGATGTGTTTCAGTGATGGCCCAGTTTCAGGAAGTTTCAAAGCAGTCCAGTTTGCATCCAAAGCCTGCGGGGCTTGTTTTGCAGTATGGTACTTCTGGCTTCAGGACCAACGCCAAACAGCTGGACCACATCATGTTCAGGATGGGTCTGCTGGCCACACTCCGCTCCAAAAAGACCAAAGCCACCATTGGTGTCATGGTTACTGCATCGCACAACCCCGAGGTTAGACAGAGATTCATAAGTATAAATATCTATGGTTACGTTTCATCACAAATTAAAACTTCAGCCAATTCCTCATCCTGACTTGTCATGTCTGTGCTTGTGTAGGAAGACAATGGGGTGAAGCTGATTGACCCGATGGGTGAAATGGTGACACCGGACTGGGAGGGGTATGCCACCCAGCTGGCCAATGCAGATCAGGAAGATTTGCTCACTGCTCTGAAGGACATTATAGAGAAGGAGGCCATTAACATGAGTCAGGAGGCTGATGTATTTGTGGGAAAAGACACTAGGTATAAAATCTTACCTAGTCCTTCTACAAGCAGATAAATAAAGAACTTGTTTAAACATAAATCTGTTTGTAGGGGTAGAATAGGTTCTTCACATTCATGTCCTCTTCCTGTAGGAGCAGCAGCGCCAGCCTTTCGCAAGCAGTGTTGGATGGAGTTTCTGCCCTTGATGGTCACAGCAAAGGTAAGTAAGCAAAATTGATCCCTAAAAGACATTCCTCTGATTGGTTGCCCCTTGCCTTGGTTCAATAAAAACCAGAGAAAATAAGAAAAAACATAACCAGTCTATGTTTTTGTTTTTTAAATATATATGTTCAGAAATGTATTAGTTCCTTGCTTTGCTTGGCTAATTTCGTATTGTTTGTGCCTCTTCTCACTCCTTATCTGCCTTTTTATCTTTTCCGTCTGTCCTGTCAGACTATGGTTTGGTGACCACCCCTCAGCTTCACTACATGGTCTGCTGTCAAAACACACAGGGTAAATATGGAGAAGCCACAGTGGAAGGATACTACAGTAAATTCTGCCAAGCTTTCATTCAGCTCACTAAGAATGTAAGAAAACAGGTTGTGCCACGTGCTGCGGTGCTCCTGCATGCAGTCATTGTATGTTTGATTACGGGTGTGTTTTTACAAAACATCCCTTCATCCAGGAATTACTCCTTTCTTCCTTGCCTCCATGTTTTTCTTTTCAATAGACATCCAACCGTACGGATGACCAGAAGCATCTCTGCCTAGATGGTGCTAATGGCATCGGAGCCCTGAAGGTACGCGAGATGGAGAGTCACCTGAAGAAAGAGCTCCAGATTTCCCTTTTTAATGATGGCAGCAAAGGAAAGCTGAACCACCTGTGTGGAGCCGACTTTGTGAAAGTGCAGCAAAAAACCCCAACAGGTGCGACCAGATGGGAGTCCCACATGTTCCCATGCTTTTCACAAGTGTGGAGCAAAGATCAGACTGATCAAAACAAAACTGTAAAAAAGTAAAGACTTATTTTCAGGCATAACATTGCTGAAGTTTGCCTCTAGATATCTTTTTTATTTGAATATATTGTTCCCTATAATCAGATGTCTTACAGGAAAAGTGTGAAAATAATTTACGAGCTCTATCTTGCATCTCTTTTCTTTCTCACTTGAAGGCATTGAGATTAACCCAGGAGAGCGATGCTGTTCTTTTGATGGCGATGCTGACCGAGTCGTTTATTACTACACTGACTCTGAAGGAACATTTCACCTGCTGGATGGAGACAAGATGGCTACACTCATCAGCACGTTTCTTAAAGAGTTGCTCACTCAGGTATACTCTCAAAAACAACAAACATGTAAATGACATACAGGCACACACTTTCTAAAAATTTGGTTTTGTTTTTTTCTCCTTTGAATGGGCAGGCTGGACTAGACTTGAAGATAGCAGTGGTGCAAACTGCTTATGCTAATGGAAGCTCAACACACTATCTGGAGAACACTATGAAGGTGATTAAAAAAAAAGTCCACAGACAGTGCAGTTATGTTATTTTGTGTTTATGTGTATAAAAAGGAAAGTTCTCACAAATGTATGTGACACTCAGGTCATAGTGAGATGTACAAAGACTGGAGTGAAGCACCTTCATCACGTAGCCCAGGAGTTTGACATTGGAGTGTACTTTGAGGCCAATGGCCACGGAACTGTGAGTACACGCACAGACACACACACGCTTAAATCCACTGAAGAATCAAAAGTAAGACCTACATGCCCCGATGTTCCTATAAATCAAAAGTAGCATGTTTTAAGTGTTTTCTGTCATGTTGTGTTTGCGTTGTGGCCAGGTGTTGTTCAGTAGGGCAGCTGAAGAGAAAATCCAGCAGCTGGCTGAGGACTCCAACATCATCGATGAGAGGAAGAGAGCAGCTCTCCTGCTGAAGAACACAATCAACGTCATCAACCAGGCATGCTCACACAGATATCCATGTTGAACTGAGGTCATGGAAACACTGGAGCTCTGTTGTTCATGTTGATATTTCTTTTAAAGACTGTAGGAGATGCCATTTCTGACATGCTGCTGATTGAAGCCATACTAGCCATCAAAGGGATGACTATCCAGCAGTGGGACAGAATCTATAGCGACCTACCAAACAGGCAGCTTAAAGTCAAGGTACTCATATTGTACAGTTATGTATTTTAACCAGGATATAAAGTATGGTTGACGGCGGCCTGCAAGCGTATCAAGGAAAGAATGCATTACTGTACATTTCATTCATGCCATGGTATGATTTAGGGTGTCTGTGTCCAGGAGAGGAGATTCTTCTTAGTTTTTGTGTGTTCTCAGTACCAATACTATACAAATATGCTGTGCATGTTATATGCAGTTATAGGTTGTGGTTCTTGATCTATTTGTTTTTTGTTCTTTTTTTTTCCTTGTAGGTATCAGACCGCAGGGTGATAGACACAACAGATGCAGAGCGGCGGGCGGTGAGCCCAGCAGGCCTGCAGGAGGCCATCGACAGTTTAGTGAAGAAGTATAGACAGGCTCGCTCCTTTCGTGAGGCCCTCCGGCACCGAGGATGTTGTGAGAGTTTATGCAGAGGCAGACACACAGGTGAGAAATCTTTTTCTTTTTTTTTCTCAGGTCTTTTTCTGTTATTGACAGTGTTACTACCAGTGTTACTGTGGTTAAAAACATATGGAACGGACTGTGTTGTGAATAATGCTGTGGCTCTCCGTGTTGTGTTTTAGGAGAGTGCTGATGCCCTGGCACATGAAGTCAGCCTTGCAGTGCATCGCCTTGCTGGGGGAGTCGGGGATGAACCCAAACCATTGCATTAGAAGCACATTCACAAAAACGCACCATATTTATCAGAATTACAGAATTGCTGATTTTGTTTTTAAGTTGGGTGATACCAAATGATTTTATAAGGTATTTTTTTCTCTGTATTTCTTTATAACTGTGATGAAAGGTTGGGGGAATTATTTATATATAAAACTTAAACTGTCAAATAACTACGGGTTTTCATGAGGGTTGGCATTTCACTTGGTATCAAATCTTTTTGAGCAATTATATTAAAGAATTCCTTTGGTTTTCATAAAATCATGAAAGTTTATATGATGTTGAAGGTGTGGTGCTGCCATTAGTTTAAATAAATACTGGAAAAGGAAAACGAGGAGAGTATTTTTTTATTACAGTGAAGTAACACTGTAATAGCATTTTGTGATTGAAATGAAAACCACAATGGTGTTTGCTTGCTTGCTGTTTATTTTTGTTACTTTCAAAGTTCATAACACACAGGATGGTTAAATAAGCAGAAGCTGATGCCGAGTTAGAACCAGGCAGAGAAGAGTGACGGCACACAGGATATAGTCAAAAAGATTCACACGATTAATAGTTTATTCCTCATCTGTGTCATCAGCTGCTCCTGAAATGATGATAGTGCACTCCTGTGTGTTGCTCTCATAGGTGTCCTCATCTGTATTAACTGTTCTGGGGAAAGAGATCAGAAGAAAAATGTGATTACTGCATTGTTTGATCACTGCAGATTTGACTGAAAGTATTACAGGTCTTGTGTGTTATCCATCACATGCCAAAGTCACCCTCTACCTGATGAGGACCGTCTTCCTCTCAGACATCACTGTTGCCTGTTTCTCTAAGTTACCATCAGCCTGGGTGTCTAATGAGGTCACTCCCACTTGACCAGCACCTGCAACTCTCTCTGTGCCGCTACTGCTTGTGTCACTGGGAGATCCATCCAGCTTTGAAGGTGCTGAAAGAGCACATGTGCCATCACTGGAAGGGAGTTGCAAGCCTCCAGTCAAGGAGAGGTTTTGGACCATGGTGCTCAGGCGGCTGTCTTCCCCCTCAATCAGTTTTCTAAAACATAACCGAAGGAAGTAAGGGTAAAATGCTTACAAACAAAACAAAGTAGATGCAGCAATTTATTGAAATGGGTAGACATACATGGAAATGCAGTATGTAAGACAAAAAACAGAGCTTGTACAATTCTAATGAGCTTGAAAGTCAGTATTTGGTATGGCCATCTTTATTGTTCAACACAGCCTGAACTCTTTGATGGCTTTTTTGTCATTTCTTTAAGTTCTTCTTTGGATGTTGGCTGCCTTTTGTTCTGTTCTCTGTCGAGATAATCCTACACTTCTTCAATAATGTTGAGGTTTGGGCTCTGGGGAGGCCAATCCATGACTGATAGTGTTCCACTGTGTGCTTTTCTATCCAGGTATGCTTTTACTCTGTTGACAGTGTGTTTGGGATCATTGTTATGCTGAAAAATTAAGCTTTTACCAGATGGTATTGCATGGTGCAAACTGCAGTTCTTGTGGGGTGTTCCCAGTCTGCATTGGTCAGTATCTATCTAAGTGGTCCAAGGAAAGAACAGTGGTGAATCAGCGAAGGGGTCATGGGTGATAAAGGCACACTGATGCATAGGGGAGTGAAGGCTGGCCTGTGTGGTCCAATCCAACAGATGAGCTACTGTAGCTCAAATTGCTGAAAAAGTTAATGCTGGTTCTGAGAGAAAACTGTCAGAATACACAGTGCATTACAGTTTGTTAGGGCTGCATAGCTGCAGACCAGTCAGAGTGCCCATGCTGACCCCTGTCCACCATTGAAACCGCCAACAATGGGCATGTGAGCATCAGAATTGAACCACAGAGCAATGGAAGAAGGTGGCCTGGTCTGATGGCTCATGTTTTCTTTTACATCAAGTGGATGGCTGGGTGCATGTGCATTGTTTACCTGGGAAACACCTGGCAGCAGAATGCACTATGGGAAGAATCCAAGCTGGCAGAGGCAGTGTGATGCTTTGGGCAATGTTCTGCTGGGAAACCTTGGGACCTACCATCCACCTACCTAAGCATTGCTGCAGACTGTGTACACCCTTTGATGGAAACTGTATTCCCTGATGGCTGTGGCCTCTTTCAGCAGGATAATGCTTCCTGCCACAAAGCAAAAATGGTTCAGGAATGGTTTGAGGAGCAAAACAACAAGTTTGAGGTCCTGACTTGGCCTCCAAATTCCCCAGATCTCAATTCAGTTGAGCATCTGTGGGATGCCCTGGACAAGCAAATCAGATCTATAAAACTGTACAGTACTTAAAGGATCTGTTCCGAACATCTTTGTGCCAAGTACCACAGCACACCTTCAGGGGTCTAGTGGAGTCCATGTCTCAGTAGGTCAGGACTGTTTTGGCAGCAAAAGGGGGACCAACACAATATTAGGCAGGTGGTCATAATGTTTGTTTGACTGATCTACACACTTGCTCAAGTGTTTTAAGAGTTTAGCACTTAAAACCTAATGTAATGCTTTGTTCACCTGTAGGTGGCGATCTCAATCTCCAGAGTCATCTTGACATTCAGGAGGTTCTGATATTCTCGCAGCAGCAGAGCAATCTTTTCCTTGCTCACCTTCAGATCCACTTTAATTGCCTCTATGCGCTCCTGTGAAAACAGATCAGAGAAGTATGGTTATATTGTGACTAGGCTATAGGATAATAAGAAAATATCTCTTTATAAGTCTGTCAGTTAGTTACCTCTAAGTCCTCCTCCTCCTTCTTATATTGCTCCAATCTATCATGGATCTGAGCCTCCAAGTACTCATTCCTTGTCTTCAGTGCCTCCTTCTCATGTTCTTTATTGAGGATCTAATTGTACACATATATTGAGCACTTTTTAAGCAGAAGAGTTGTAGAACCAACCCAAACTAGAACAGAAAATAATACTCACGTTCTTCCTATAAGCAGCTATTTCCTCTCTCATACTTTGTACACTTTGAATGTGTTCACTGGAGGCGTTATTAAGATCCAGAAACTTGGTTCTATACCAAGTCTCCATTTCCTGGACAACACAGAAAGAAACGCAAAGAAATACAGAGATGGGCTACAAATTCTCCAAAGTCAGAGCATACTTCAGCTTAATAGTTTCCATTTACCTCCAGGTTTTTGGCAGCAATGGTGTCATACTGAAACTGAATCTGTCTGAGGGCAGAGGAAAGGTCTGGAAGGCCAAAGGTGAAGTTCACTTTAGAGGATGCTGAAGCAATCTGTAGCATTAGCTCCTGAATTTCCTTGCAGTGGATCAGAAACAAAACACAGAAACAAAAATGCTAAATGAAGTGGAAACATTTGTGATGCTATTAAAGCAGGTTCATTCCACTACTCTGCCCCACAAATTAGTTAGAACTTGCCTGTTTAACTTCCTATGAGGTCTTAAAGCCATATGGATAACTACCATATTTATGGTCTTATACTAGCCATCAAAATGGGTTGGATTTGAGTATAACCAGCCACTTAACAGCCCATTAAGCCACTAATGATAAAATGAATGGCATGCCAACCACAAATCACCAATGCATTTACACAGGGGGGCTGTTATGTGTTACCTCTTTGTGAACTCTCTGCAGGAAGGTGAGTTGAACCTCCAGGCTTTCCAGCTGCTTCTCCAGCGTAATCCGGGCTGAGGTCGCTTTGTCCACATTCTGAGAAAAACAGAAACAACAGGGACATAAAAGTAATTTATTTTCACAAGCAATTATGCTAAATGGCTTTATTCAAAGTTGCAAACATGACTTTTTGTTGTGTCGTACTGGACATAGAGCCTCAATCTCATACTCCGTCTTCTTCTTGGCCTCCAAAGCTTCATTATATCTGGTATTCAGCGTGTCCAACTGACCCAACATCGCCTCCTTGGCTGTCAAAGACACGTTCTGTACAGGCCACAGATACAACAGTCAAACTCTTGTAGAGTAAAATGATGCAACAGTGACCAAAATAATGAACCATAACATCCCTCTCAGTTTGCCACATAAAAAGTCACTTAACAGCTTCTCTCACCCGCTGCACTCTCATTTCCTCTGCATCCCTGTTTAGTTCCTTCAGCTGAGACTCGTAAAGCTGCCTGAGCCCAGATGATGCGTCGTAGCTTCTTCTCAGGGCCTCAGTCTCAGCCTCCAGCTGCTTGTTTTTTGACTCCAGTGTTCTCACCTAAAGCAGGAAAGCCAGGATTCAGAAACCTACTTAATGATGAGTAGACTGAAAGTTAAAAAAAAAACTCAATTAAAATGTGCCACCATTTCAGCTTAAAGAATTATGAAGCACATTAGTGCTAAATTAAGTGAAATTTTAACATTCAGGTATTAAGACATGAACAAGAGAGACCAACAAGAAAATAGGCTTATACGTATGTGTTAGTTTTTATTATGCTGCTTCTGTGTTTATATGGGTGGATTGCTAATTACCTTTTCAATATACACCGTCAGACGATCATTGAGGGCAACCATCTCCTGCCTTTCATGGGTGCGAGTCAACTTAAAGGCCTGGTTTTCTGCTGCAGCTGCAGCCACGTCCAGTTCTGGCTCACCACCAATGGATATACTAAAGCACAGAGCTCCCATACTCATACTACCACAGGAACAGAAAATAACATCCAGTAGAAGCTTTTAAAATGATTTACTGTGATTCACTCATACACTCCACTCTGAGTTTTTTGCTTTTGGCTGAAAATTGTTATTGATGGTTTGCTTCACCCTTCTTTAAAAGGTAAATTTGAACACAAGTGACATAAATAAATTTTTACATGTGACCCACCTGGTCAGTCGAGCCTTGTTATTGAGGGCCCTGTGCCCCATCGTCCCACCACTTCGAGTGAAGCCTGCTGACTGGTGGCGGGTCTCCCTGCGGGTGGGAGACTGACTGGACACCCGCGGCTGGCGTCCAGAACTAGCTGCCAAAGTCCCCTCGAAATGACGGCGGTATGAAGACATCCTCTCTGGACTGTGGCTCATGGTGGCAGATTTGAAACTGATGCAACTTCAGCTGAAGACTGGAAACCGGTCACTTAGTTTTTCTCCCAGTCTATGCTGGGGTCTTATATCCTCCTCAGCCCTTCCCTCAGCACCTACATAGGAATGTAGAACCTCCCCAACCAAACGCTGCACGTCCCTAAAAACATCTGTCAAGTTTACGCCAAGTAATTATTAAACCTGTAGACTGTTGAAAGACTAGTAATGACAATGATGAGATGATTTTCAGCTGAGCTACTTGTAAAGGTTCATTAAATGCAATATGTGTATCTGCATTGCCCTGAAATCTGAATTTAGAGTCCATATACTTGCATACTTTACAGCAATACCCCAATCACACATTTTACTTTATAAACACAGAAGAGTTGGAAGGACAAACTTAGAACCACTGACACATACTTCTTACTCACTGTGTGTCTGTTGATTGCTTCCTTTTACTTTTCTTTTTTACTTTTTACTAGTTTTAATTGAATCAGACTAGTTTAAATGTAAAATGTCAAATGAGACTTGTCACTGTACCATTAATTTAGTGATATTCACCTCATAGACTGCTGTACGCGTTTGAATAATGTTGCTTTAGCCACATTTTTAATTAACATTTGTATACTACTCAAATTAACAATTGCTGAAGAAGAAAAAAAAATGTCACTTTTTATATTTTAAAGCGTTTTAAATACAATCCGGAACCATTCCCTTTAGTTTTCCGGAAGGATTTCGGTGTTACTCTAGCGTCTGCTTAGCCTAACTACTTTCCATCTGTTATTCGCTCCTTTACAAGCGAGTAAAAATCTATTTAAAGCTTACTTCTCTACCTCAGCTGCTGCGAAATGGCGGGGAACTTCTGGCAGAGTTCTCATTAGTAAGTTTTCATTAAAATTTCAACGTGTTACACCTTTATTTGGTAATTCGCCGTCTTTGTTGTGAGGCCTAGCTGTGTTTGCGGATGCATCGTACGGCGACGCAAACAGCTTCTCCTGCGCTGCTGTTACGCTATAAAGTAGCCAGTATAAATAGAGATTGAGAGAAAAAACACTAAGGTTAAATATGCTATAAAAAGGTAATCATGCGAGCTTTTTTTTTTTTTTTGGTGTTGTGAGGGACAGCAGTGCGGGCGGCTAACGCGTAGCTTTATGTGGTTACTGTTGTCCTGCCCGCTAGCTTCAGTGCTCACATTTTGATGTGAGTGGTTTGAAACGATATTGTTTTGTTTATCTGTTAAAGTCTGCAGTGGGTCCTGGATAAACAGGACCTGATGAAAGAGCGCCAGAAGGACCTGAAGTTTCTCACAGAAGAGGAGTACTGGAAGCTGCAGATTTTCTTCGCCAATGGTATTTGTTGATTTGCCTAATTATAATTTATGTTGCTGATGTACGCTGTGTTTGCTCTCTCTCTACAGTCCATCCATATTGAACGATTTAGATAATAAAATAGTCTATACTTTTTTCAGTATTTAATTCTGTGTCTTTTAGTGATCCAGGCTTTAGGTGAGCACCTGAAGCTTCGTCAGCAGGTCATTGCTACCGCAACTGTTTACTTTAAACGCTTCTATGCCAGGTAAGCAGTCGTAATAGATGAAAATATTATTCAGATAACGTATCCATCCATCTTCTTCCACTT
Organism: Pterophyllum scalare; assembly: GCA_024447675.2. Lineage (NCBI taxonomy): Eukaryota > Metazoa > Chordata > Actinopteri > Cichliformes > Cichlidae > Pterophyllum > Pterophyllum scalare. The sequence goes on from JAMQGT020011676.1 coordinate 74,181, forward strand.
ATCCAATTCAGGGTCTTAGGGTGAGAGGCAGAGTGCAAGGACAGGTCGCCCATCTATCACAGGCTTAACACATATAGACATACAACCATTCACATTCACACCTAAGGTCAATTTAGAATCAGCAGTTGACCTAACCACATGTATGTCTTTGGACTGTGGAAAGAAGCCAGAGTACCTATAGAGAAATGCAGTATTATCAAAAACATGTCATGATTCTGATTTTGTTTTTTCCCTTTTACCCATAGGGTCAGTTACTTGTTTTATTTTTTTATTAATATAGTACAAACTTTAAACCTTGAGCTAGTGCAAATCTTCCCCCTTTTCTCTTCATGCGTTTGTATTTTAATTCTCAAACTGTTTTCTCATTGTCTGGGCCTGAAGTTGTCTTTTGTTTTGTTTTTGTTTTTAGTGGCTAGCACACATTCTCATTACCTGAAATGCGCCATATTGATCTGGGTAGAGCGTGTAGGAGACAGGACACATGACATCTTTTCCCCAGTGGTGAATTCTCCAGACAGCTACCATGCCCTGTTCTCCCATGGGCTAAATCAGCCATTCATAGTCTGCAGCTGGTGGGCTAAAGGCCATTTAATGTGTGGTCTGAATGCATCTTCTGTATATTGTTTTGGAAGGTTCAAGGTTCCAGTGGTTGTGGGAAAAAGTGTAGTGGGCTTCATGGTAATCTAATCTCCAATACTTATACTTACTATATGGACAAAAGCACTGAGCCACCTACACCAATAGGAGCTGTTTTGCCATGGGAACTGATGACACAAAGTTCAAGGTGCACAGCTTTTGTGCTGATGTTAATACCAGAGGAGGTTTGGAGCTACTGAGTCAGCAGAGAGTTGGCAACTTTTACACTAAATGGACCTCTGCATTCGGCAACCTCAATCAACTAAGACACTTAGCGTTTTAGTTGCTGAGGCTTCTAAACATTTACACTTTGCATTAATACCACTTGCAGATGATTGTAGAATATCTAGTTGCAACAAACTGGCTTTTTGCAACAGTGGCATCCTGTTACAGTATCGTGCCTGAATGAACTGAGCTCTTTAGAACAATCCATTCTTTCACAAATGTTTGTAAAGGCAGACTGCATGGCAGGGTGCTTTATTTATTTATTTTTTAAATACAATTATGACAACGGGGTGCAGCCCCATACTTTTGTCCATATAGGCCTGTGACCCTGACTTGGCTAAGTGGAAGAAAATAGATGGATGGAAATCTCTACTAGTCCAACAGGAAAGTAAATTTCTATGTCTTCTTCTTTGTAGGTATTCTTTGAAAAGTATAGATCCAGTTCTCATGGCTCCTACCTGTGTTTTCCTGGCTTCTAAAGTTGAGGTATGGGTGTTTCTGTGGTACCGGTTAGGCATGAAAGTCCTTATTGTCTCAGGTGACCACTTACTACCTTGTCTGAGCTTAATCATTTATGTCCTCTTAGGAATTTGGAGTTGTATCCAATACCAGGCTGATCTCTGCAGCAACATCTGTGTGTAAGGGACTGTGTTCAGTAACATATTCTCTAAATGTAAACACAAATTGTGTTTCTCCTGCAGTGTTGGCTTTATAATCATATTTTGTTTGGTTCTCCCGACAGTGAAAACAAGATTTTCCTTTGCCTTTCCAAAGGAGTTCCCCTACAGAATGAATCATGTAAGAAAAATATCATTTTAGCAGTTAACATTTTAGACATTTAGTGGCTTTTATTATTGCAAAAATCAATAAATACAAAACCATAATGATGAAAGATAAAGTAATGTTTTTATGACTTTCAAAAGTGTATGTTCTGAGTTTTTGTAGTAAATTACACAGGACAGAAACTCTGCATTAAATCATGGTTTACCCTTAAGAAGTGCATTTGACATGCAAAATATTTAAATTAAAAATCTTTTCTAAAGTATATTTTAGTAAAGCAGAGACTGAGAAAAAATGGATACGATTTGACAACAGACCACTCAAAAAACCCTGTGCATCACATGTAACTGTATTTCTGCAGTTATTTATGTACGTCCACGCTGCATCACAACATACCAAGAACCTCTTGCACTATGTCACAGTGTTGCAGCATTAGTGTCAATCAATATGTGAGATTCCTCAGCTAATGTTCGCACCCTTGTGATGAAAACTCAGTTACTGTGAGAGATGGCTTTGTACCGTGTGCGGCAATACACACAGTTGACCTGCACAGCATCTCTCATTGTGGTGGCAAGTGCAGTGAGCTGCCAGAATATTATTTATCCAGCATCACTGCAGGGTTTCCAGGACATCACCAGTGCTGCTCTGACATGCCCCCTGTCCAGAAAGCTGTCTAAATTATTATTTATAGAGGGCCACTGTGAAGTGATAAAAGGAAGGAGTGGTTCACACAGCAGGGAATGAGTTTGCAGGGTGCTGTGACTCAAACATAATTTTTCGTGTCTGCTTTTGCAGACATTGTAAAATAGAGTAACGGTAGCACACAGACAAGAGCAGCTATAAAAGCTATAGTGTTTGTGAGGTCAGATTTTACATTACTCATCATTTACATTTGTGATGCAGCACATGATAAGCTGGGCAACAGTGTAGCCCAAGAATCCTCTGTTCACAAAAACGGCTGATCAATGATGTAATCAAGTTTAAGTGCAAATATCTCAAACTATATCAGAAGAATTTAGCTTATTGAACACTTCTGATGCATATACTGCAAATAATGCGCTGTTTTGCCACAAATCCTCAAACTGTCGTGTTTTCTTTGGAATATCGCAGAAATACACTGCTCAAAAAAATTTATGAAACACTTTGAAAACACATCAGTTCTCAATGGGGGAAAATCATGCTGGATATCTATACTGATATGGACTGGGTAATGTGTTAGGAATGAAAGGCTATGACATCATTTGATGGAAATTAAAATGATCAGAGCTTAGAGCTAAATTCAAAGACACCCCAAAAATCAAAGTGAGAAATTATGCAGCATGTATGCATGCATGCCTGACAATGTTGGTGCATGCTCCTAATGAGATGATGGATGTTGTGCACGAGGAGGAACCCAGGACCCACTGCACCAGCGTAGTGTCTGACGGTGGGTCCAGGGCTTTCATCCTGATACCTGATGACAGTCAGGGTTCTGTTGCCTAGCCTGTAGAGGTCTGTGCGTCCCTCTATGCCTCGCCAGACCGTCACTGACTCACCAACAAATGGGTCATGCTGAACAATGTTACAGGCAACGTAACGTTCTCCAGACCCTTTCATGTCTGTCACGTGTTCGGGGTGAACCTGCACTTATCTGTGAAAAACAGAGTACCAGTGATGGACCTGTCAATTCTGATATTCTATAACAAATGCCAATGAAGTTCCACAGTGCTGGGCAGTAAGCACAGGGTCTACTAGAGGACATCGGGCCCTCAGGCCACACTCATGAACTCTGATTGTTGGGTCAGAGGCAGTCATACCAGTGGCCTGCTGGAGGTCATTTTGTAGGACTCCGGCAGCGCTCATCCTGTTCCTCCTTGCACAAAGGAGCAGATGCCGTTCCCGCTGATAGATTAAGGACCTTCTATGGCCCTGTACAACTGTCCTAGCATAACTGCTTGTCTCCTTGAATCTCTTGAGACTGTGTTGACTGTAAACCTGACAATGACACATATTGATGTGCCATCCTGGAGGAGTTGAACTACCTGTGTAACCTCTGTAGAGTCCAGGTATCACCTCATGCTACCAGTAGTGACACTGACCCTAGCCAAATGCAAAAATGATGAAAAAAACAGAAAAGATGAGGAAAAAAATGTCAGTGGCCTCCACCTGTTAAAACATTCTTTTTTGGGGGGTTGTCTCATTGTTTCCTCTCTAGTGCACCTGTTGTTAATTTTATTAACACTGAATTAGCTGAAACTGTTTAACAGCTCCCTCTGCTACTTAACTGACCAGATCAATATTAGATTAGATTCAACTTTATTATCATTGTACACAAGTATACAACGAAAAGTATGATCACAGACAATATCACAGACATCAAGTGTACTTAATGTTATACTCTGATTAAAGTGCTCTTTTAATTTTTTTGAGCAGTGTAGTTTGTGGTGTCTGACATGTGCCCTGAACCCAGGTCTGCTTTGTGTCTTTACAGATATTAGAATGTGAGTTTTATCTTTTGGAGCTGATGGTGAGTACAAAAAGCTTGTATCTTTGCTACTGTTTTAACAGAGTGTTGTGTTGATGATTCATTGATGCAATTTTTGTTTCAGGATTGCTGCCTGATTGTGTACCACCCCTACAGACCATTGCTGCAGTATGTGCAGGATATGGGACAGGAGGACATGCTGCTGCCCCTGGCCTGGTATGACACCATCTACTTGACATTTGTTGGTTTTGTTTATTTGATTTATTTTTGTGTGTCTTCACTCTGTGTCTACCCTGTTGTGTCTCTGTACCAGGCGAATAGTGAATGACACATACAGAACAGATCTGTGTCTGCTCTACCCTCCCTTCATGATAGCCCTGGGTAAGAGTTGTCCCCATGCGTTTCAGATGGTTTTGTAATATGGTTACTGACTTAAAATAAGCGTTAACCTGATCAGTTCTTTTCCTCCACAGCTTGTCTGCATGTCGCCTGCGTGGTGCAGCAGAAAGATGCCAGACAGTGGTTTGCAGAGCTCTCAGTTGACATGGACAAAGTTAGTTTGATATCTTTTTTTAGTGTTGTAGACATGTACGCATTCGTACATATACACATGAGGTTCCCCACACTGTGTTCAGGACCATTATTTCTATTTTGAGTGGAGTAATTATATCATTGTTTCCAGTTTGCCATCATAAATGCTGCTGGTTTCCTGCTTTCAAGCAGTTATCAGCTATCATGAGGTTGACTTAGTTATTAAAACTGCAGACACTTTCTTATGTTAATTTTATTTAATTTTTTAAAACTTATTGTCGTCTGTGTTTTGTGCAAGAGTGTTTGGCATAAATGTTCCATATACATGTAAAATAATGACATTTTCAGTGTGGATTTAGGCATGGAACACCCTGACACAGACAGATCATATCATTCACTTAATATATAAATATTTTTGCATTAGAAAAGACTCATTTTATAAAGATTACAGTATATTTTATATACAGGAAAATGACCCATTTTACTTTTACTTTTTTTTTTAAATGGTTCGTCTTTACCATAAGTTAACGTGTGTGTGTGTGTGTTTTTGTGAAGATCCTGGAGATTATCCGTGTCATTCTGAAGCTGTATGACCAGTGGAAAAATTTTGATGATAGAAAGGAGATAGCTGCTGTCCTAAACAAGATGCCAAAACCCAAACCACCTCCGAACAGGTATGCCTGGTTTCACACATTTTATACACCATATATATTTGATGGAATGTAGTGTACTTTGTTTTGTTTTAAGGATTATATTGTAGAAGACTAAGGACAAACCCATTTACAAAACAAGTTGGGAAGTTTGCTCATTGTGTAAAATGCAAATTAAAAACAAAAATGCAGTGATTTGATGCAGAAACATTATTTTCAAATGCACTGGTGGAAAGACGGACATGACTGTACTCAGTTGATGGCTACATTTCAAAGTAGTCAACGTTTTTTTTGTAAACAGGCTTGTAAAATAAACAATATGTAAACAACACAGTTCTGCATTCATCTAGTATCATACTGAAGCAACACTGACATGGGTATTACCATTTTTGAAGTCCCTGAGAAATTTAAATCTTTGCAACTTATGGCTGATTTAATTTTTTTTTAAAAAAGCTGGTGTTTTTAATTGCTGCTGTTCTGCTTTCATCAGTACAGCATGTGCTTTGACAGTTTGCAGTTTATCTCAATGAGCTGTATGCTCCTAATTTTCTCTGTCTGCAGTGAGAATGATCAGAGCTCCAATGGGAACCAAAGCAACTCATACAGCCAGTCTTAGCATGGTGTCGCTACTTCTGTGGAAATCCATAATGTTGACCTGGGGAGGAGGAGGAAACAGTCACAATAGTCATCTGAGTGAGATTCATCTTCAGCTGACCCCCAACAAACTGAGAGTGTCTTCACCTTTTCCTCCCTGTCTGATCATTATGGGTTTCTGGATTGAGCAAGTGGGCACGGAAAATCCTGCAGTGAACAGCTGATCGCTGACAGCAAGCGTTGACATTGTCTCGATGACGCTGTCTACTCTGACTTGAAATAAACTTAAAAGCTAAGGAACTTGTGGGGGGAATGGGGTGGGAGGGAATGTAGGGGAAACCTGAAAGGAGAGCAGATGCGATGGTTCAGTTGACACTTGTCATTGTGATGATCCTGACGTCCTTGAACAGCCCAGAGGAGCGAGTCTTTATACGCGGAGCTCCGTGGGATTTGAGAAAAAAAAAAACTTGATCACGAGTACTGTGTGTGTATGTGTGTATGTGTGTCTGTGTGTACTACGTGTGAGCAGCCACTCTGGGTGGGTTTTAATTCCTCAGGGATTGCAGTAGACTTTTCTGTTAATTGATTTTGAGCTTAGACAGTGGATCTGATTGGTTATCACCCTGTGCAGCTGTACTGTGATGGGATACACCTGCCCTGTAAGTGTCTGTGCTGGCTGATGAGTAATCTGTGGCAGGAAAAATCCCAGGAGAGGCTCCTCTTTGAATATAAGAATTAACGGTTTTGAATCATGACAATTCCACCTACTCCCTCCAAGCCCTCCTTCCCTTTTGTAAATAGCCTTATGATTCTTTTCTTTTCCCTTTCATGCTTTTGCTTATATAAGGAAACTTTGATGGAAATCATGAACTGTTGTGTGTTTCGGATAAGTGTCCCTGTAATTTTTTCCATTTACCCTTATTTAGTTGTATAGTGCATTATCTATCTAAAACTATTGCTTTTAATTTTCAGTGAATCACAACTGATTTTATGTTTACCTGCAAAGTTTTGGTTGTACATTATTTTAATTTGCCTTCTGCCATCTATTTAATCACTGAGTTGTGGCAATATGTGTGTAAATGTCTATATTTTTGTGATATAATACAGTGGGAGCTGTGTGTGTGGCTATACTTAAAACAAGGTGCTTGAAAGCCTTACAAAATAAAAGCTGCTGTTAAAGAGAAAGCCCTTCATCAAAGCACATTGTCCCCATTCAGGTGAACTGTATAATGTGTTGGTATTGTTGCATATAATTTTTCTTCTTTTGGTCCTTTTTTTTCTTCTTCTTCTAATGGAATAAAAACAGACATGACAGTGAATCCTTTGAGGCAAGTGGGATCCACCTTCGCTCTACTTTGCCCTCTGGCCTTTTCTCTTCAGCAGGCTCCATCTGTGATTGCTGTTCACATGAAAATAGAAGGGCTTCATCCTACATGGATATTCCTACTTCTAGTTAAAGGAAAAACACAATGTTATTTTTAAATTAAGTAAAACTTCTGAAGGTCATTGCAGTAATAAAGTGTACTGTCTGCGAAACAAAGTGGGTTATGTTTGTGTAATGGACTTTGAGGAACCTTCTAGATAAAGTCAAATAAAGTCCTTTACCTAACAGCAGTGTCGACTCAGAGCAGCTGCTGTGGTAGGACCCCTAGTGGCAATTACAAAGGTTAACGTATTTAAATAAAGCGCACTGTACACAGCTTGGAGTTAAGAGCGGTAACATTAGAAAGTGGGCATAAATTGCGTTACGCTTTACGACTGTGAAAATTAAACCCAGATGTGCAGGCTTTACCTCTGGGTGTTGACACTTTGACGCTACGGTTAGTTCCCGTGACGTCACTAGCTGCATAAGAGAATTTCTGAGGACAGCGGAAATAGTATTGTAAACTAAATGAAGTCTCCTTCAAAATAAAAATCTAAAGTCCTGACACGATTTTAAAAAAATGATTGTCAACTGACAAACTGCAGAAATGAAAATATTTAAAGAGGTTCAAAGTTACTACTTAATGATGAAGAACTGCATGTAACACATCTGTTGTGTAGCAGCTGAGTACATGTGTTGCCGATAGGGAATTAGGTCAAAATTAATGTAAAAATGCACTAAGAATTAGGTTTTGTCAAAAAAAAAATGTGGAGGCCTGTTTCAAGTTTACCTTCTAAAGCTTTAAAAGCTTTCCCTATCTGTGGCACATCCATATATTTTGTGACCTTTTACTACCACAAATATAGTGTTGTTTCTTTCATTTATTTTAGAACTTTTTTGTTTTACTTGTAGAAATTTTGTCTGCTTTAACAGATTTGGTACCAACGAAATGATTGTCAAAAGGGAGGGGATTGTGTCCTGTTGAAACTCATTCCTTCGGCTGTCAGCTCTAATACCCATCAGTAAAGTAGCCTGTTTTAGTAGGAGTCGAATTAATTATGTCCATATCTGTTTAATAAGGATTGTATTTATCTATTTTTGTTTGGTACTTATTTTAATATTAGTCCAAGAATGCTGCAAAACATAACCTACAAATCCACTTTTATATTGAAAGGCACAACCGGAAACCCATCTGTTTTTAGCTTATTCTTGACAGTAATTATAAAAAGGGGAACATAACCTGGGAGCTCCGAGCGGGCTTCAGAGAAAGTCAACCCCGCTTCGGGGACAGGCTCCGGGCGGGATGCTCGTGTCCGGTCGGCTGGTTCTCGACCCGTCACCTCTCACCTGCATCCATCCGCGCCCATGAAGCCCCCGCTGATGAAGCCATTAGCTGCCAGAGTGAGGCGGAAAGTGGCCGGAGACAGAGAGCATGTACTGGCGTGTCGGGTTCGCCTGGACGCGGTCGTGTGTGGTTGATCTGGGTCCGAATCAGAGCCTCTCCTCCGGTCTGCTGGGCTCCGATGAGCAGCTCTCGTTTTACGGGTACATCATCGCGTACCCACTGCAGGACTGCGGCGGGATAATGTCAGCTTTGGGCTCGGATTCGTGGTGGCGGAAAACACTGTATTTGACTGGAGGGGCTCTGCTCGCTGCTGCTGCTTATCTGCTGCACGAACTGCTGGCCATCAGGTACAAACAGCTACAACAACACAGGGGTAGTCAGAGGAGGCAGAGCTCAGGATCCCTGCAGGCAGGCCTCGCGGGCCAGAGCACAATCCATGTGGATTTAATCTGCTTATATTTTCACTCCAAAGCTGTATTTTCACTGAGGTCTGATTGGGCAGGGTGAGAGTGGAGACGGAGCAGAAGGAGTCGTGAGTGTGGGGTGGTGGTGGGGTGATGTAACGGAACCTCCACCCCTCCAGCTCCCTCCTCACAAACACAAATACATTAGGGGAGATTTACGTCTTCACTGGCTTATTTTTGTGGATTAATGGCATGAGTGGACGGCAGCAAAAGCTCGGTCATTGAAAAACCATGATACCGTGATAATGGTTTATTATTCCCTGTGTTATATGTAGTCAGCGTTGTGTTACGAGGGCCTTCAAACGGCTCTGGTGCCAAATAAAAGACCATTCCAGGCAGTAGGTCGCTTTCATTTGTCTCTATTAGAAGGGTCAGGGGAGGTGATGGAGGTTATTACACGCACTGGAATTGGGTTCAGTCTAAAGACTACAGTTTTGTGTGGAAGTCTTTTATAACCTCTAAACACCCAAATCCCCGATGCTTGATCACTGAAGGTTGCAGGCGGCCATGTGACAGCTTTAAAGTCGAAAGAATCACTATGAATTTATTATTATTGTCAGGGACGAAGCTTTGACTGAACGACCTTATTCCTTCCTGAAATTGTCGGGTTAATTGCAGTCCAGGTCCAGGTCTGTATTATATATCACAGTTTAAATAGCATTTGGTGTTACTGCAAATGCAACCGGACGGTGCGTTTTTAAGACGAGGAAATAGAAGCTGCTTGTTCACTGAAATATGTATTTAGATGGACTTTATTCGCTAAAGGTTGTCCAGCTTTTCTGCCACGTTTTATTTCTTCTTCTGCGGTTGTTTTTTGACCTGTACGAGATGAAATGTTGCCGTTATCTCCTTGTCTCCCTGTGTGCTAGACCTCACGCTATACCTTCCTATCAATAGCAATGCGTCCTGTAGGTTATTCAGCTGGAAAAACAGCCTCTGTTGGAGTCAGCGGGTATTTCAGCACCGCACTGAAAATAAACAGCTCCTCCGCTCTCAGCCTCCTGCTTGTTTTACGTTTCAGCACTTTACACTGTGGACAGCTCCTTGTCCTAATTCTAAGTCCTGGCCGCGCGATTGTGTTCCTTTTCTCGGGCTGCGCTTGTGGTAGCTTGTGCATTATCCACTGAAGAATCTCCCACAAGGGAATGATTCGTTATTTTGATGTTGCAGTTTTCCTGGGCAGCATATTCGGCCATGGGCTGACAATCCTCAGGGTCAGTGGACGGAAGACTTGTTCAATCACGTGATCTCTCTCTCTCTCTCTCCCACACACACACACACACACACGCATACATAGTCCTGTTTTCATGACTTCAGAGAACATTCGGAGACTTACCTTAACCATTGTGACCCCCAAACTGACAAAATACATTGACCAAGCCTCTTATTCAAACCATAACCATCACAATTAAATGCTTAAAGAGCAACTATGATGCTTATCTCCATATTTCGTTTTGTTCTTGGACTTTGTTACAGTGGCAACATAGTCCTTCTTTACCTTATAATTTGGGTCTGGCACTCATTTCGTCCGCTGTATGAAACTTATAGCTCTTCTCCTTTTAAGGTCATCCTCCGTTTAAGCCAGTTTTCTTCTGACTGGTTGCCCCTTGTCTTTTCAAAATAAAAGCCATCTAGAGTGTCACAAATTGATTGGTGCTAATTTTTACTGCTTCATTTTGAATAAATAAATAAATGGCTGAGGTCCACATTGTCTACATACCTGGTTATGACCATAGTGAATATGTATATACATGAAGAATGATTACTTACTACTTGTCCTCTTGAATTACTTTGTGATACTTCAGTTACAGTTTTAAATGCATAATCATTTATCTATATGGTATTTTATAAAATAAAAAAAAAGATACAGTATATGTCCTTAATAAAGTGCAGTTAACTAAATTATTAACACCATCTGACATGCATTTATCAGTGACTTTGACAGCACCCTGGGATGTGGGATCTGGGCCAGGAAGCTACTTTGCCTTTTTGGTCATCCAGTTTTTCTGCTTGATGGTCATCCTCAACCCTCCCATCCTACTCTATATTTGAGTAGGGTGGGAGTGAAATTTAGTGGTTAGTTGTTTGTTTGTTTTTTACAAACCTTAGAGTGTGCATGACACACAGCTCTTTCCCTCTTTGCCTCATGCAGAAAAGAGGAAGAGCTGGACTCTAAAGATGCCATCATACTCCACCAGTTCTCCAGGCCCAAAACTGGCGCCCCGTCCCTGTCCCCTTTCTGCCTTAAGCTGGAGACCTACCTCCGTATGGTTGACCTGCCCTACCAGGTATGACTGTGTTTATGTGGCTGTAATAGAAAAGAAAAAAACAAAACAGGCACAGCCTTTAGATCTTAATACTTTTTCTATGATTTAATTATATGAATTTTAAAAAAAAAACTGTGCTGCAAAAATCACCCAGTTTCCTTTGCAGCATTTACCAACCACTTTTTAAAACTTTGAATGCTTTCTCAACATCCTCCCACTACTGTTTCTGAATCATCTTTCCCTCTTCTAGAACTACTTCGATGGGAAACTTTCACCACAGGGAAAGATGCCGTGGATTGAGTACAACCAGGAGCAAGTGTGTGGTACCGAATTCATCATTGACTTCCTGGAAGAGAAGCTGGGCGTGAGCCTCAATAAGAGCCTGACAACGCAGGAGAAGGCCTTGTCTCGCGCCATTACCAAAATGGTGGAGGAGCACTTCTACTGGTGAGGAGCCACTGAAATTCAAGCTGATTTTTGTTGTTGTTGTTTTACAGGAATGCAGCTGTAAGCTGACAGCATTTAAATAAAGAAAAAAATGGTGCAGACAGCACAGTAAAAAACATTAGATGTCATTTTTTTATATATATATATGCATCTCCCAGGACTATAGCTTACTGTCAGTGGGTGGACAACCTGGAGGAGACCCAGAAGATGCTGTCGGTGAGCGGTCCACTGAGCGACCTACTCAAGTGGATCCTGAGTCACCTGACAGGTGGAATTGTCAAGAGGGAGATGTACGGGCATGGGATTGGACGTTTCTCTACCGAGGAGGTTTACGCGTTGATGGAGAAGGACATGCGCACCCTGGCTACTCTGCTAGGTGAGGGTTTATTATTGCAAATAGTTTGTCTCAGCATATGGACAACTGAATCTGTCTAAATAAGCATTAAGGTTGGAAGTATATTTTTCCAGAAGAAAAATGGACTATGATTATGAATCCGACAAGTCACCTAGATGTGGCCTCATTATAGTCTTCAGTGGGGAACCACTTTTTTTTTTTGTTTTAACAACTTTGTATTGTTAAGTTTTATCTCAGTATATGTAACCATTTTGCTCACACAGTTTACCTCAGGGGCTTTTCACTGTGTGTGCTGAGCTCTATAAGCGGAGACATCATGTTTGTAGCAGCAGTGGATGAAAAAAAAAACTGGAAGGATGGTTCAACACTGACCTCCTGTGGTAAAAATAATCATTGCAATCACTGTTATACCTGGCAGCTTATGACAGAAGCTTTAATACAGACACATCAAAGAGTGGCAGTTGTTTGGCCATCGCAAGAAGTCCTTCAGGTCAAAGTTTTTTTCACTAAAGGCATCAGTTAATCTGTTATCACTGTGTGTTTATGCTATTTGCATAAAGCAGAAAGGGAATTTAGTGGAGAATGGCTACACTGTTTGACTTACCTTTTTTTGTCTGCTGTCTAAGGTGATAAGAAGTACATTATGGGGTCTAAGCTTTCAACTGTAGATGCCGCAGTGTTCGGTCACCTGGCCCCTGCCATGTGGATGTTACCAGGATCACGGCCAGAGCAGCTAATCAAAGGTGAGTTCTCCAGAAAGGCAGTCTACTGTATCAGTGTGCCTAATTTCAAAAAAGCATATTTTTCTCTTGAACCATGTAGTATGTCAGCATGCAGATGGTTTTTAAGTTTTGTTGTTCTCTATAAACAAGCAAGGCATTCAGACTGATATATTTACTGTGTATACAACCCCAATTCTAAAAAAGGTCAATTTGAATTTGATGGAAGCAACATGTTTCATGTTACCACTGTGTAGTATCCCCTCCTTTTAACAACAGTCCATAAACATCTGGCAACTGAGGAGAGTAGCTACTGGACTTCTGGGAGAGGAATGTTGTCCCATTCGTGTCTGATGGGATTCTAGCTGCTCAACAGTCCTGTGCTTTCATTGAGGCGACTGTTTGTCGTGATTTGATTAAGTGATTGCATGATGTGCCAAATGTTTTCACTTGGTGAAAGATGTGGACTGCAGACAGGCTGGTTCAGCACCCGGACTCTTCTACTGTGAAGCCGTGCTGCTGTAATAGATGCAGTATGTGGTTTAGAATTTGTCTTATAGATGGCAAGATATTCAGAGTCTTTGCAATTTTACACCGAGCAACATTATTATGAAGTTGTTTCACAATTTATAAATGAAATTTTTTTCTACATTCTTCTATGAATAAAATGCATTCACGTTTTACACAGCATCCCAACTTTTTTGGAATTGGGGTTTTAACTGTAAATATTGATTGTTTACTCCTATATTAAGAATTAACCTTTTTTTTCTTTCTGAATCTATAAATGGCTCTATGAGATATATAAATGAGAACCTTCACATGTCTTCTTGCAGTAACTGGATCCAGTGTCGTTGAGGGCAAATCAAAATGAACTGATGGAAAATGTTCAATTGGTCAACATCAAAATGGACATTAAATTAATTAAATTATAAACCAAGTTGATATTTTTAATCTAGTGAGGATAAAGGAAATTAAGTTTAAAAAAATCAAAGAAAAGTGACTACATTAAAGAAGAAAAAAGAAATCCTCCAACTTTTGACTGAGACACCGTTTCCCAACCCTTTCTGCTAACCTTTATAGCTAAGCAGTGCCTAAAAGGACTAATGAAAAAGAGAAATATTATAATATTATTTTATACATTTTATTATATTTATTATATAAAAAAGTTTTCTTTATTTTTAAAACCCAAAGTCACTTGAAAACAATATTTCAGTTAGGACTACTGTAGATGGTTATTTCCATCAGGCAACAGTTTACATTTGGTGTATACACAAAAGCCTTAGGTGGGAAGAGCAGCAGGAAAAAAAACCCTGGTGTAGAGGAGACAGTGGCAGCAGAAATATCAGACACAGCATTAAAATAAGGAGCTGGGGTGGAGGTGGGCTGCAAAGCAGCTTGCAGCAGCAACTTCAGGGATGCTAAAGCAATGACACAGAAATGCTCAGAAAGGTGTTTCCTGAGCCATCAGCTGGCATTGTTATTTGCTGATGTATCTGGGCTTGATTTAATGACCTGTTCAGTCCAACCCTATGCTCAGTTGTATCAGTGTCAGTGAGGTATCTTCAGAGTGCTGTACCTACTGAGGTGTTTGTTCCACCCAGGTGAGCTGATCAACCTCGCCATGTACTGTGAGCGCATCCGTCGGCGATTCTGGCCCGAGTGGTTTGTAGACCTGGAGGACTTACGCTACAACGACACCACTGAGGGCACCGATTCACCCTCGAAACTCCCCGATCTCGGCCTCTACTCCCGCACGGACACTTTCCTGGACGATACGCGCTCACACACTTTACACACTCACACGCCACAAGACCCACCATCGTCTCAGAGTGACCCCACGGGCCACTCGCTGTATGACTCTGACATGGACACGGAGTGCTCTGAGATAGACCAGCCCAAGTGTTGATGAAACACTCACACACTTATAGTACATGCTACATATAGGCACACCACAGGAGGGAGCTGCATCCCACCTATGTTCTACCTCTTAGAACAGAAAACAAGCGGGGAGTGTTTTTGGTGTTGCCTGTGTTGGTGGGGACATTGAGGATGTAGAAGGGTAAACTGCAGTGGAGGAAGGATTGCAGTACAAGGAAAAAAGAGGTACAACAGAGACGAGACTGGAAAACAAGTGAAGAGTGAAAAACTGAAAAAGAAAGAAAATGCAGGTTTAAATGTAAGAACAAAAATCATTCAAATCAGGAGTAAATGACGCAGTTGCTGAGAAACTCCTCCACATCAACTGCAGCCACAACCTTCTACCTGTTGTCTATCGCGTGCCCACCGTTGTCCCTTGTAGCAGCTCGCGCCACCCAGCACTGCGTGTGTGTGTGTGTGTGTGTGTGTGTGCGTGCGCATGTGTGTGTGTATGTGTGTTGACCAACTGAACCTTAAATGCCTTGTAGGGACCTGTACAGAAAGAAAATGTTTCGGTGTAAATATTGATTCTCAGATTTAATATACATACATATATATATACATATATATATATATATATATATATATATATATATATATATATATATATATATATATATATATATATATATGAGAGAGAGAGAGAGAGAGAGAGAGAGAGAGAGAGAGAGAGAGAGAGAGTATAAATAATATAGAAACCAGGAAATATAGCATTATGTTGTCTGTCATTTGGTGTAAATATTGTAGGTGTTTCTCTTGTGAACTGGCACTTTGCTGATCTAGGATCAGCTAGAGGAGCCCTGTACGTCTGGGATATTATAGTATTTAAGCAGTACAGAAAAACATCATAAAAGATAATGGATGGTAAACTGCCATCTTCCATGAATCTTTGTCTTACTGAGACAATTATATTGCCAAAAAAATCCCTACATCAGAATCTTAATATATGCTGCTGTATGCAGGTGATTTTGAGAGCACATCAAACAATCATGTAGGAATAGAGTGACAGATACACAGTCTGAGTCAAAGTGCATGGCTGATTCAGGCTCATAAAAATCTCCCTCAACACCCACACTGATAATCTTTATCTGCATTTCTTAGTGAGCCTGGTACGGTGGAATGAAATCAGCCATGCAAGCATGTAGCCGATGGATCTCATTTTCCTTCTTTTAGGTTTTTGTGACAGACGTCTCATAATTCAAAATGATGAACTGCTCAGAAAATGTTACGTAAAGCAATAAGAGAGCAGACGCAGGTCCACTTTCTTCATTTTGAACTTTATGCCGGGCTTTGATAAATTAGGGTTGTGTTGGTAAGGTGCAGGTTCTATATGTGTTTGTCGTTCATCAAATGCACGTACTGACAACTTTCTGTGTGTTAAACCTGCTTTTACAGCAAGTGTGGAACTGAGGGCGAAAATACCATTAATGCTTCTGTGCACGTTAACCTTGTTTAATTTATTTATTTATTGATGTTGCACTCTAAAACAGAAGATTATGTTATAGGATAAAAAGTCATCTTCATACACCCAGTCACACCAGGAGGCAATACAGTGAAATGTATTTTACAAGTATTTGGCTCTAGAAGTTTGGTTGGTGATAGTACATGCAATCATGGTAAAAGAGAAAGTACACCCTCTTTGATCTTTTCCAGGTTCTAAAATAATTTATATGCAGCCTCAGGTGAACAGCAACATGTGACAATTACACCGTGTCATTATTTATTTAACAACAATTCCCTCACATTGTTGTGGAGGAATCTTTAAAACGCTGTTTCAGTTCTTTGAGGTTTGCTGGCATTCATCTCTGCACAGCTCTCTTAAGGTCACACCACAGCATTTCAATCATTTTGAGGTCTGGACTTTGAGTGGGCCATTGCAGCACCTTGGTTCTTTTCTTGTTCAGCCATTCTGTTGTAGATTTGCTGCTGTGTTTGGGATTATTGTCGTGTTGCGAGACCCCAGTTGAGCCCAGCTTTAGCTGTAAGATGGATGCCTTCACATCCGACTCTAGAATACTTTGCTATACAGAGGAGCTCATGGTCGACTCGGTGACTGCCAGGTGCTGCAAGATGAAAGACAAGCCCAAATCACCACCCCTCCACCACCGTGCTTTACTGCTGGTATGATGTGTTTGCCCTGATGTGCTGTGTTTGGTTTTCCCAAAACGTGGTGCTGTGCATTATAGCCAAACATCTGCACTTTGGTCTCATCTACCCAAAGGAAACTGCTCCACAAGTCTTGTGGTTTGACCAGATGCAACTTCGTAGAGCTAAGCCGTGCTGTCATGTTCATATCATGTTTTAGAAAGAACAGGTTTTCTCCTGGCAACCCTTCCAAACAAGCTGTACTTGTTTGGTCTTTTTCTAATTGTACTGTTAACATTTAACATGCTGACTAAGGCCTGTAGAGTCTGAGATGTAGCTCTTTTTTTTTCTTTTTTTTTTTTGCAATTTCTCTGAGCGCTGCATGGTCTGACATTGGTGTGAATTTGTTAGGACATCCACTCCTGGGAAGATTGGCAGCTATTATCAGTGTTTCCAACTTGAGAATAATCTTTCTCACTGTACAATGATGGACTTCAAATTGTTTGCAAATGGCATTATAACCATTCCCAGACTGATGGGCAGCAACAGCTGCTTATTTTAAGATCATTGCTGATGTCTTTCCTTCTTAGCATTGTGTTAATGCACCAGCAAACTGCTAAAACTTCTGCTTTTGTAGAGGCGCTCACACTCACTTATGATGATGAATGATTAATGAGGAGCATTTGATTAGCAGCACCTGGCTGCTACTTACCTTCTTAATTCCTGTGGAAGCAGTAAGAGTGTACACACGCACTGCTTCTTAGTTTTTGTTAAATAAATAATGGCATGATATAATATGTTGTGTTATTGTTCATCTCAGGTTTTATTTACCTCATTTTAAGATCTGGTAAGGACCAGATGGTTTTTTTTTATGTCCTGATATCTAAAATTGTAAAACTGAAATTTGGTGTACTTCATTTTCACATCACTGTAGCTGAGTTAGCTGGCTGAACTCTCCAATCACAGTTCCTCCCAGACATTTTATTTTCCCCGCTGTACATTGTATCAATAAATTACATAGTTGAAACTTTATTGAACTGAAATAAAAATTTGATTGCAAAAAAAAAATTACATAGTTACTGAAACTAAATGTTCTCTTGGGAACTTCAGGGAAACTAAAGATCTCGCAGCCAAGAAACTTTGGACCTGTTCAGTAATTACAGATGGAAAAACGAATTTAAACCCTGATGTGAGGCTTTTAATGAGACGTGTCTTCAATGGGATAGAGTGGATGTCAGTCATTAAGTTACACTGAATTGTAACACAGAAATGCCAAAAATATTTTTGGTGTAATTTTAAAAACTGCATCTCCAGTTAGTCATCTGTCCACCAGAGTGCACTGGAAGCTGTTTTTCACATATACTCACAACTCCTGCTGCTCTCAGTTCTAATCGCCACATCTATGGGATGACATTAATAATGTCTCTTGTGCTATAAATATGTTGTTTTTGTATGTTTCACTCTTTCAAATGCTGACGCCCGCCTCCAAAATGTGCAAGTGTGGCTCTGTTTGTGAAGATGCTGCATGTATGTGTAACTTTTTTTAAAAAATGTAGCATTAACTTATAAGTGATTTGAAATAAGAAGCAACAATCTTACATCATGAAAAGAACTGATGGTTAAAGAGTCTAAAGGATGTGAGGGTTCTTTTTATCCTTAAGATATTATTATCATGATTCTGATATCATTTTAAAACCACAATTTTGAATATGATGATGCCTCGATGGTATAAATTATGCCTCTCTGAGGCATTTCAGGTTCTTTGCTCAATTGTTGGTCAGAAATCAGAGTCTAATCTAAGCCTTTAGGAGGGACACGGCAAACACTGAAGCCTTTGCAGGTGTGTGTGTGTGTGTGTGTGTGTGTGTGTCTGTAGAGTAACAAACTAAACAGCTAATGAAGTGAAAAGTTTCGTTTGGTGTCTTAAACCCCTCACCTGCATGCTGTTGCCTTCTAACATCAATAGTCGGATTCAGCCTTATGGGAACTGAAGCTAAACTGTTTACTTTATACCGGTGCCAGCATATGATTTGTTTGTTTTATGTTGCATTTATTTATTATATATTTGTTTTATGATATTTGCATTATTTATTCCAATGGCTGACGTGCTTGAATTTAGGAAACAATTCCACTTTAAACCATTTTGCACTTTAGTTCTGTTTACATGTGTTTTGTTCTATGGCTGAGAATTACTGGCAGACTCATTTATGGATTTATGCGTTCGTGCAATACTTTAGATTCTATTCAGACTTCTGCTGACATATAACTCTACAAATATCCATGCAAGTCATTACAGTAATTGCATGTCTAACCACAACCTGGAAAATGTTCAGATTTACACATGTGGTTTGCTGTGTGTCTATCATTTGCTGCAAACTCTGCCTTTATAAAAAAGAAAAAAAAATCAACCTCACTCTGCAGTGGTTTATGCTCGGCTAAAGCCAAGATACCAAACTGACATTCGGATCTTCTGTCAGCGGGGCGAGGTGAGTCATCCTGCTGATCGACTGATCATCAGTGTCTCCTCTTGCGACTTCGCCTATTTCAGTACAAATTGCAAAAGTCCTCCTGACACCTGTTTGTTGCCATCTCTGTCTGTCTCGGTGTTCCTCTGCATTTCAATGTCAGAAGTTGGGGTTTGAGCCCGGCCCCGCGTGTCATTTTCCCCAAGCTACCCAGATTCCTGCTTGTAGACTTGCAAAAGCCACGTTGCATTGTCTCTTGATGTTGTGTGTGCAGAAACACTTGTGATATCTCATTGGACTGTAAATAAGTGAGCCAGAAAAAAGGCAAAATATATATATAAATATATAAATATATGAACATGACCGAAAGAAAATTCTCTGCAATGTTTAAAGAAGAGATTCTTATGAATGTATCATAATTAGAGATAAAATGCTGTATGACAATGGATTACTTCTAATATTTCATTAAATATAACTGTGATATTTTCCTCTGGTTTTCTTTCTGTCATTGTGTACACTGTTGCACGCGTGAAAAATGAGAATATTTCTGTATGAACTGTTCAGTATCAACATGTTGAACTGGGTATACTCTGGCATATCTATCTCATAATCCCTCTCCCTCTGTGCTTGCTGCCATATGACAATACTAAGCCCACCCAACAATGCTGAAGGATTAGCTCTCTGCCCTTTTCTTTGAGCTCTAAGGGAAACAGTGAGGAGAAAGCAGGGTATAGAATGAGAAAAGGGAAGTTGTGGGAGCACCAATGTAGAGATGGAGCGTGGGTTTGGGTGAGAAGCGGGCTTGAAAGGGGAAGAGACAAACAGCGCGTGAACAGATGAATGATATTTGATAGCTTCGGCTGGTTGCGTTTCTGAGACCATTGTGCAAAATCCCTGGGAGATCGCTTCCACACAAGATAGGGGAGACAATTCAGAGCTGACAATGACACCAGAGTATAAATCATCTCTGGTGAGTCAGAGATGGCATACAGTGTCAGAGGGAGCAGCTGTCGTGTGTGTGTGTGTGTGTGTGTGTGTGTGTGTGTGTGTGTGTGTGTGTGTGTCTAACACGTGGCTGAATGCATATGTGTGACAATGTGTGTAGTGAGGACTAAGCGTGTGTGTGTGTGCATGTGTAAAAATATGAAAAATGCAGAGGATGCCTGCAGGAGCGTGAGGGCCGGGAGGAGGGCAGATGGTCGCTTGCTGATAGGACAGAATCCAGGCAACAGGGTCCTCCAGAGAGCTGGGTTCAAACCAGGTTTCACACACGCACACACGCGCACACACAAAAGCCACAAATGTTCACGTTTATCTCTTTCTTTCTCTTTCAGGCACTCGCATTTTTGCCCTTCAGTTGCACAGTCAATGGTGGTAAAATAAAAGCCTCAGTATTTATGGTTGAGATTAAAAAATAAATACAGTTGCACACAGTTATACAGAATTCTTGTTATTTCAAGGCTCATTGCAAACAAATTAATATTATAAAATTTTATATTTTTTTAAACTTTTATTTGATGTATTATTGAAAATTTTGACTTACAAAATTTTGTGTTTTGAGTCTGTATGAATAAACTTATCTTGTGCTATTATAGCTCATAGGCAGAGTCTGAAATACTGAGGTATCCCAGTGCCACCTTCTCAAGAAGCAAAGTGTCTACATCTTTATTTTTTTTAAACAACACTCACCTAGAAATTCAACACAACTAACTAAAATCTTTGCCTCCATCGTCCTTTCAATTAATACCTTAACAAAACCTAAAATATATAGTCATTGTATTTTTGATCAAAATTGCAAAATAACAGGATCTAAATATGTGAAAAAATATGTTTATAATAAAGAATGGTTTGGCATAGTAATAACAACAATAATACTCAAATTTTGAATGTTTTCTTCATTTTATACTTACTTTTTACCTTTATTTACAAAAAGTAAGTACAAAATAGTAAGTAAGTACCTTTTAAAGGTTTGTTTGTTTGTTTGTTTTTGTTAAGGGTTTTTGGATGAAGTGTTCTCATTTGAGATCTTCTCTATGTTCTGTGACCTTATCACAGCTAATAGCCTAATAATAATAATTTATGAAAATCGATGATTTCTAAATAAACCTCTAAAATGAAAGATTGAATGAAATGTAGTCAACTTAGCTCCCGTTTATCGAATAACGGACACTGGCAGTAAAATAAATAAATAAAAAATTTAAGAAATTCCTGATTACATCCACATCCACATTCACCGTAGACCCTACATTCAACTTGAGGCGCTTAAGGCTGCCTTTAACCACTAGGTGGAGCCAGCACACTGTTTCCGATTTGGCCACCAATCAGGACGCAATAAAATATACTGTATAGACAAGAGGTGAACAAACCCAGTACAGAGATGGATTGTTAAATACACATTTTCAGCTGGTGAGCGCTCACACAAGTCTGTGAACAACAATGAACTTCACTGTTTTAAATTTAGACTGAAGTCACAGCCTGTATAAATCTGCAATTGAAAAACCTGTCATTATTATTATTATCATCATTATTATTATTATTATTTTGCACAGCGTTTCACTGTTACATTTATTTGCACACGTTTCCCATTTAAACTATTTTCACAGTAATTCCTGGTAGATCAAAATGCTAAATATGACAGGTTTATGGTTATGATAGCAACCGGCCCGATTGTACATAATAACAATAGTGTTGCATCAGCTTCTATCTTTCACCAACAGTTAGGCCTACTATACCTTCATTTCATACCCTTTACAGACAGTGTGCAACAAATATATATATATATATATAATATTTAATTGCTTTTATAGTCTGCATTTTGTCTTGTCGTGACTGCCAATCACTTTTCATATTTATCCTGATTAAAATAATAATTTGAAGCCATTTGCTAAGCATCTTCATTACATCCCTTCACACAGCAGGATCAGAACACAGCAGTGGCACTAAACACTTCACCGAAGCAGGTGAAGGACCATTTAAAGCAACCGAGACGAACTGATAAAATCCATCATTTTAATGCGAGTCCGCGCACAATAAAAAATACAGCTCGTTGCGACTTTTGTTCTCTTTCTTTTCCTGAAGCCCAATAAACGTGCAGGACTGTAGAGTTTTAGAAAACAAATACGCTTTAATGACAAAAAGCATTTAGAAATTGTGCAATCGCTGATTTCTTTTTCCTCCTCATTTGATCACAGATTTCAGGTCAATGCTCTTTTGTTTTGGTTTGACTCTTTTTTTTCACCTCAGAAACTCAAATTCAGCTGAAGGATTAATCAAGGGTGTAATTACAAGATGATTTTTGGATTTCAGAAGTATGTGGCCTTATTTAAATTGAGGGCGAATTATTATCTAATACCTACCCATAAATAAAAAAAAAATGCCATGTGCGTATTGCAGAACAGTACATAAAATATTGCTATGATTTTTTTCATGATTGGCGATGAGAGGGAGGTTATAGACCTACTTTGATGTTGTTAGGTAAGACTTATACATTCAGGGTTTTTTTGTACACTGTCTCACATTAACAGGCTGTGGTCTATTAAAAATTTCCTCTCCAGTCATCCATATTCCTCAGCGTTATTTGAGTTTCTGTTTTTTATATATATAGATAGAGAGATATATATATTTTTTTCTTCATAATTTGGTAAGATAACCTTAAGTGGGTTTTCTTCCCACATACACTCCTACTATCAGATCAGGTTATCAATCACAGGATTTCAGTGGCACAAGAACACGTGTCTGTGTTTGTGCTTTGGCACAGACTGACAGAAAAGAAACTGAACAAACAAACAAACAAACGAACGAAGCAATACAAAAACGAATGGCATACATCCCACAG